>JAMALA010000021.1:0-32384 GCA_023628255.1 Cystobasidium sp. 2NF920
ACTTCTGCTTGAATGGGCTGTCCCCATCATCTCGCTTGTCTTCAGACAGTCATTCAAAACCCTCGATTGCGTCGAGCGGTTCAGGTCGTATAGGGCAAGAGGAAGGTATGAAGTTGGCACTGAGTCAGTTTTGGTGGTCCAGTGGAGAAGAGAGACTCAAAGGGACTGCTCAGAAACTGTTAAGTGCGGGAAGGATAAGGATATACGGTGAAGAAGATGGAAGGGAGTACGCGTACACTGATATTTGCGAGAAGAGCTTCCTTCAATAGGCGCAAGGCTTACTCGTTATATAAGCCCTGAAGTAGTACTATAAAGACATACCATAGTCTTGTCTATGGTATTGCGCAAAGGTAGCTATCAAATATATGGTAAAAGAGGAAAAGCACTATGCAATGCACGTGCCGCCACACCGGCACACCGGGGATGCCTGTCAGTACTCGGAATAGCGCGCAGTGCAGCACAGATCTGAGCAATCGTCCGCTCAGTATAGCATTAGATGCCAGTCTGTATCAGGGCACCTGAGCAACATACATGGCATGTCCGGTAGACATTTGCCACCACCGCTGCTTTTCTATGCTGGAATGCCGCGTAATGTCCGGCTAATGACTGCTTTGCTCCCATCAAGCACAACAACAGAATGGCGTATAAGGTATGTATACACATAGAGCTGTGGTCCACCAAGTGGCTAACTCCTGCCACCTTGCAGCTCTCTGCCTTGCTCGCGGGACACACGCAGGATGTGAGGGCGGTATCCTCTCCGTCGCCCGCCACTGTTCTATCCACTTCGAGAGATGCAAGTGCAAGAGTGTGGAAGCGAGAGGGCAGTCAACACGACAGTCGTACATGGCGCGAAGCTGCTATCTTGCAAGGCCACAATGGCTTCGTTGGAGCTGTAGCGTCGTCCAAGCTCGCTGATGGCGCTCAGGTAGCTATCACCGGTGGAAACGACAGCGTCATCAACCTGTGGGACCTGGAAACTCCATCCACTGGCAGCAATCCTTTGAGAACACTCATCGGTCATTCGGGGAACGTATGTTGCTTGAATGCTACTGAAAATGGCCTGCTGGCTTCTGGTTCCTGGGATGCGTGAGTCGTTCACTGCATTCGATCATCACCATCATCACATACGATAGGCTAGTGCTGATTACTTATCCGTGGCTTCTCTAGCTCTGCAAAGATATGGGACCTCAACGATCTATCTGGTGACTCCCTGTTCACCCTCGCCGGCTCAGAGCTGTCAATCTGGGCCGTCCTTATACTGCCCGGATCGACACGTCAACAAGTACACACCCTCACAGCGAGTGCAGACAAGCTCATCCGCTTGTACCAAAACAACAAGCTAGTCAAGACATTCAAAGGGCATACTGAACCTGTGAGGGCGCTAGCTCTACTGACAGGACACGAAGATCTCTTCGCTAGTGCGGCAAATGATGGAAGTATACGCATATGGAACTACAAGACTGGAGAAGACATTAAGGTTCTTGATGGACATGATTCTTTTGTTTATTCATTAGCTTGTACACCGGAAGGCGATCTCGTCAGCTCGGGCGAAGATAGAAGCGTACGGATATGGGACAGATCGTCAGGAGACCTCAAGCAAGTCATTACGATACCGGCCATATCGAGTAAGCTTTCCTCTTAACTTTTTGAAGGCTATCTTGTATAAGGGATGACTGACATAACTTCTGTGTCCATCAGTTTGGGCTGTCGCGGTAATTGCAGGGACAAGCGACATCGTGGTTGGCTCATCAGATGCGCAAGTCCGTATATTCACGACAGATGCAACACGTCAAGCGCCAGCAGAAGAGCTGAAAGCATATGATGACCTCGTAGCGTCATCTACAGTGAACGCGACTCAGATTGGAGATGTGAAAAAGACAGATTTACCAGATGAGAAAGCTTTGACTACAAAACAAGGCAAGAAAGAAGGAGATGTCATGATGGTCAAGAATTCAATCACTGGAAATGTGGATGCTTATCAGTGGTCTTCTGCTAATAATGAATGGATCAACGTCGGACAAGTCGTTGATGCTGTTGGATCAGGTCGGAAACAGCTCTATGAAGGAAAAGAATACGATTATGTATTTGATGTTGATGTCAGCGAGGGTATGCCTCCGCTGAAGCTGCCATACAATGTCACGCGTAAGTACTGGATATGTAGTTGCCTTGCGGGAGGGTATACTAATTCACCGTATATACATGTAGAAAACCCTTACGAGGCAGCACAGCAATTCTTACTGAAGAACGATTTACCAAGCAGCTATGTAGATGAGGTTGTCAGATTCATCGAGAAGAGCACAGGAGGAGCAACGTTAGGCGGACCTGGCGGAGTCGACCCGTATACCGGCACTTCAAGTTATAGAAGTGGTGGACCAACTCAGTCGTCGGCACCATCGCAGGGCTCCTTCTCTGGTGATCCATGGAGTAGAAGCTCGTCGTCTGCCGCCGCGACACCAAGTCTCTTACCTCATGTAAGCGAAGAGATGCAACCACAAAGTGAGAAAAAGTTGAACTCACGCAACCTTTTCTCGCAGAAAACACCGCTTACTTTCACGCAGGCTAATGTAGCCGCAATACACAAAAAGCTGCTAGACTTCAACAAACAGCTATCGGAACAGCCTGTAAGCATTCTGATTCATTCAGCAATGTATATCTGCGAAACTTTGGCTGACGCAGGATGTATCTGTGATCCACCAGAACACCGCAACGGAGTTCCCGCTGAGCGACACAGACCTATCAACGCTGCAAGCCCTCGTTCAAGCGTTGACCAAACTAGCCGCGTCATTTAAACTCGACGACACGAGCATAGCGGTGGTGGAGAAGCTGCTAGAATGGCCAATATCATACCGCTTCCCAGCTCTCGACCTCGTGCGCGTCATTGCTTTGCACGATCCAGTCCCTATAGCCTCTTCAGGCATCCTGTTCACCCTACTCTCCCACGTAACACCGAACTCGAGCGCGACATTGAAAGAAAACGAGACAAACTCGATGCTAGCTGTCAGAGCTGTAGCAAACTGCTTCGCAAAACCAGAAGGAGGGAAAAGCTTGGCTGAAACAGCCCCTGAAGCGCTGGAAACTTTGGCGGTCGTCGGTCTCCCCGATGGAGTCAATAAGAATGGAAAAGTGGCCCTGTCGACGGTCGCGCTCAACTATTCGATATTGGCTGTTGAAGGCTCGATAAAGGACATCTCAGTAGCACACTTGGTGGACTTCATCCTGTCACTACTGGCCGACGATGACACCGAGGTGCATTATAGGTCTTTAGTAGCTCTTGGAAATGTTGCGTCAGCCCCAGAGGCAGTCAGAGGTAGCGTGCAGGTGGGCACTTTACAGGCGCTCAAGAGCCGAGCTCAAACACTGGCAAAGAAATCGAGCGAATCGCGGATCAAGAATATCGTCAGTGAATTAGAAAGAAAGATTTGATAGACAGTCTAAAGACTCAGAAAAGCGAGAGTTAACGTCGCTGTAGAATTAGACGTCTCTCAGAGCATCAGAACAGTAACAGCAAAAACCGCACAATTGAGGCTATACCCAGCTGTGGATAGGCTGTCAGGTGCTTTCATTGCCGTGTCGGCTGAGTGCCTTGTGGGCCAGTTGAAGTAGGGTTAAACGATATCCGTGATGCTACTGATACACGCTATAGATACACTGTGATTTCTACTTTATCTCCTACCAGTCTCTCAGAGCTTAGCAAAGAGTGTCTTGTATTCATCTACGGGGAAGCTATGCGGGCCAGGGGTGAAACGTTTTCTGAGTTCGGTACCATTCGTGAACAGCTCAACCTTGGGTCCCAGCTGAGATGGCGCGTGACTTTCGCGAAGAGCTGAAAGTATCTTCTCAGTCTGGTCGCTCTTGCCTTGTCTCTCCAACTCGACTGGAATTGCAGCCTCGAGGTCACTGAGCAGAGGTAATGGACTGGCCGACAGCATGGCGAGATACTGTTCCGGGATATCTGTAACGCCTGCCTCGGCTAGAATAGCTGGTAACTTCGCGGCCGTCTCCTTGCTTATATGCTGTGATTGCATATGTACGGACACTTTGGCACGTGTAGGCGATGCAGGGCTGATTCGCTCGCGATAGAATTCTAGAACGTCGTCCTTGGTATAACCCTCTATCGTGGCGGCGTCTCTGACTTTACGGTCGAAATCGTAGTATCCGGAATGAATGTTGATCCAGTAGTGCATGTCTCTGTTGATTGAGAGAATCGTTAGCACAAGGCTTCGGCGACATGATGCGGCGCGAGGGATTGCTTACTCGGACGCAAGGTTCTTATGATCTTCTCTCAAGCGATTCGCCAAACTTTTCTTCTCCTTTTCGAACTGCTCTTCCGGCAAGTCTTTCAAGTAAGTTTCAATGTTGGTAAGGAAACTTTCGACTCGCTCCTCTAGATAAGCGGCATCTCGTTCCGACTGGATCGTGAATCTAATACCGATGAGGCCAATGTTTGCTCTCTTCGAGGAGTGAACAAGGTAACCGAGCTGTTCCTTCGTTCTCAAGGTGTCAAACGTTGGTTCGTCAATGAGCTGAGCAAAGAGCTCGGTGAGTGTTCGAATACGGCTATCCGCATCACTGCCAGCGTGCATGTACTGTTCAGAGGAATCGATTCAGTCAGTAAATACCCATGATTTAAAAGTTGCATTGACACTTACGTATTCCAAAGCGGAGTTGATGTTTTGAGGATTAGGCACGGGCAGCCGAAGGACCATGTTGGATCCTGCGTGTGTAAACAAGTTAGCATAGAATATATGTCACAATTGACTCTGCATCAAACTCACCATCAGGCACAATCATGGATCTGGGTGATAGGAGCTCGTCTTTGCTCAATGGCTTTGGCTTGAAAGTCTCTTCGGCAAGTGTAATGATATTTGTAGCATCCTGCAAACAGGGAAACCATCTCAATACACGCAGGGCCTTCAGACGTCATTATATCAAACTTACGCTATCGCGCATATTGCCATGCACCAAAGCTTCAATGTGCATCGATTTGAGGACTTCCGACGCAAATGATTGTAGGCTTTCAGGTGTGATTTCTATTTGGGGAATCAAATGCAAATGGTTCAGCATCGAAGTCAGGTTATGACAGCGAGAGACAACACAGCGACTTACCATCTAGAGCTACCAGCTTATCTGCCGGCAAGAACGCTTTCTCCACCAAGAGATATGTACTATAGAACGCGGCTAGCTGATTGGGTGCAGCCATATTAAAGTTGAGGTATTGTCTGCGAATCTGATCCTTGATGAGGTCGAATCGCTTAGGATCTATTTGCATCGTTGCCATCTTCTCCAGTACGACCTTGGCTAGTACTGGAAGCTTGTCGTTATAGCCGTCAATAAGCATGATGATTCCGTCTGACTGAGGGTCAAGTCTATATGACAATCCTGCAAGGTCGGCATCGTAGCTGTACTCATTCATGGAGTCCATGACTAAATCGAGGAAGAAGCGAGTACTTGTGCTTGTCTTCGATGAGGCCTCAATGAGGGGTCTGCAACATTCCACAATCAGCATGATATTAGTGGCCAAAGGGATAAAAGGAACAGGCCTTACGATTTCATGTAGAAGCTGACTGTTGCTCTAGGTACCCACCATCTATCGTCTAATTTATGCCAAGTTCTAGAGATTTGATTTTGTCTGATGCAATTCGGTCTCGTGGAGGGTTTCGTAACTTTGCTCTTGTCGTTGAACAAGTCAAGATTGGAAGGAATGAATGAATTGGGTTGGGGTAAAGCTAGACCTTCTGGAGTTTCTCCTGCCTTCAACTCCTTGACGAATGTCTCCTCGAATGGTTCGACGTGATACTTGGTACCATACCATCTTTCTGCTTGATCCCACTGTAATCCATCAATAGGTTCATGTGAAACAACTGTAATCTTGCATTGTTCAGGCGTGAGATTTGTCAATTGTTCTCGAACAAGTTCAGGATTCCATTCTTTTAACTTGTAAGGAGCGGTAAGGAGCCATTCTCTCGGGTAAGGGTGCTGCATCTGCACACAGAGTGAAGTGACATAGCTCATGGGTTTCCGTTTTTCTAGGAATCTGAAAGCAATTTCGCTGAGCATTTGAGATTCTTTGAATGCCCATTCTTGAGGATCTGTCTTGCGTAGCATATCAATGTATGCAAATACTATACCTGCCACTTTCTTATGGTTCTCTAGGCCTTCTTTCGTGAGCTCGATATGGATCTTGAAGAAATCGAAACCTGTAGCTCCTTGACCTGCACCTGCGCTTAGTCCATCTGCCCATCCTAGCTTCTTCAAACATGATAAGATAGAACCTTCTCCCTCGTGTCCGATGTAGTGCGTGATGAAATGACCGGGCTTGCTCATGAACAGTGGATCTTGATCTGGGCATGGGAAAGCAAACTCCATGTTACGGACGTTCTTGATGGCTTCAGCATAGATGTGCTGTTTGACTTGCTTGGGACCAAGTGGAGTGCCTGAGAAGACGCTAGGTGGTAGCTTGTGATTCTTGACAGGTGCGAAAGTCTCGGCTGCCAGCTTGGTGAGTTCATCGAGGGAGTCTGCGAAAGTCGAGATCAGTAAACAGATCCTTCGAAAGAGTATGCACCCTCGTCTTTCAAAACTCACCCTTTGCTACAATCACCAACTTCATCAGGTTGGAAGAATAATGCTTTCCATACCATTCAATCAATTCACTACGCATGTTCCTTCCTTCTTTGACAGGTCCATCCCAAAGTGTTTCTTTATTACCCGTTCCAAATCTCCAGTACCAATGATCTTTGTTAGAAGTTGATTTCTCAAGCTGATACAATCTCCACATGTCGCTTTGCAAGTTCTTCTTGTTTTCCGAATCTACAGCTAAGATCTCACGTTCTGTACATGAATCATCGAATCGTGGTGCGATGAAGAATTGAGCGAATCGATCTAATGCGCCTGGAAGAGCTGGCGGGTGAATATCGAAGTAGTAGACGGTCTCGTCCATTCCGGTGTAGGCATTTGATTTGCCGTTGTTCTGGGAGAGGTATTCGTTGTATTCGTTCTCGGAGGGGTACTATGTAACATATCATTGGTGGTCAGCCAACGAACGAAGCGAGAGTTACGTCACCGGGAGGTCAGAGTAAGGAAACGCACCTTCTCGGTACCCATGAAAAGCAAATGCTCGCAGAAATGAGCCATTCCTTGCGCGTTCTCCGGGTCACTCAAGTGTCCAACTCTGACGCTGATACCCGCAGCGCTCTTGTCTGTCGTGGGGTCACTGACAAGCAAGCATTCGAGTCCATTGTCCAATCTAATGAGTCTATAGTCTCTGTCGTCGTTGCTTGACTTCTCGATGCCGGGTAGGAAGACAGAGTAAGTGGCGTCGGGTGATGGTTTCTCGTAGCCTGGTGGCAGGACTTCAGGATTTAAGTGGCATAATGAAGGTGCATAAGGTGATGCTGGTGGGTCCATTGAGGTGTATGATGAAGTGATCTCTGCCAATGTTGCATAGCCGTTCTTCTTCAGTCCGTTAGAGCTGCTGCCGCTGCCGCTGACGTTGCCTGAGCTTGTGCTGCTGCTTCCTGCATCGGTGTGTACCATCTTGCAGGGAGTTGCTCCTACTGCTTTAGGAAGTAGTGCTCGAGACGTAGCTCTATGAGTATTGCTACTCGCTGTCCTTCTTGCTGCTGTCAAGGATACCGCGGAAGCAGGCTTGATACGGCTGCCCTGACGCGCAAGTAACGATAGTACCGAAGATGTAGAAAGAGGTGGCATGAGCCAGAGTGCGACAATAGCCAGTACAGCAACTAGGAGGGCTGCTTTGAACGAATGAAGTCTTGCACTTATTGTAGCTGTGGTTTGATGCTGTGTCTACTCCCTTTTGAGGGGTGCTCTTATTGTTCCCTTGCTGAATGAATGGATGAAAAGAGAAAGAACAGGGCCGGAGTTTCAGAAGACGGGCATATGTCGAATGCTTAGGTAATGAGAAGTATGACATAAGCGACGGAATGGCATATGATATAGTAGATGATAATGCAGTCTATAGATTGCAATGATGCTCGGTACGAAGACATGATAGTCACGATACTGATTACATACGCGAATATGGAAACTAAAGAGGAGCAGCTATAAAGTACGGAACGAACGAAATACTTATTTTCACTTCTTCTGCATGAACATGGATAGTCAGTGATGCACTCGAGGCATACAGAGAATCACTCCTGATCTACCTTCAACTTCGGTTCTTCCTCTCCTTTACCTTTGTCCTGACTGTTTCTCTCCTCAATCATCTCTGCAATTTCATCATCGAGCTCAATCGAGTCCGCATCGTTGAATTGCATTGGTTCTCTCTCCAACAGAGGCTTGATGAGTTTCTCGAAATAGCTTGGTCTTCCTCCCGTAGGTGGGTTGCGTGCTCTTACAAGCTCAAAGTAGGCTTTGTAGACGTCTCCATCTGCTCTTCCTAAGGGACTGTTGATCAGGTGATCTGTGAAGTCGAAGGCATCTACAATGCTCATCGTAGACTTGCGGATTTCACCGCATAACTCGGCAACCTTGGAAGATATAAGATCCATCTGCTTAGGAGTGTAGAAGTGGTACTTGAGGAAGAAGGCGGCGTTCTCATCGATGCTCCAGACACCATACAATTGGCAGATCTTGGTCAAGATATCGACAACTCCATCACTTGGATTTTCAGTCTTAGCTAGCTCTTGAAGAGCGAGGGAGAAACTTCGGTAAATATGGCCAGTAGAGTGGATCTAATGGCGGATGGACAGCGTGTAAGTCAGCAATGTACACCGATGAAATGCTTTAGAAAGATTGAAGAAAACCTACCTTCGCTGCAATAAAGCGCTCCTGAGAGCACAGCTCAAACGCAACATCCTTATTCTGACCCGCCTTGACGTGCTTCTGGAAGTCGACAGCAGCCTTCTGAACGACATTAGCAGCGACACATTTCCAAGCATTATCCATGACATCCATGTTGGAAGCGACATCATCACTTGGGCATTTGGCCGTCAAAGAAGACTTGAGGTCATTGAGGTAGCTGACTCCATCCGCTAGCTTCTTGCCTTCTTTAGCTTCTAGGTAACTTGAAATGAGAGATCGTCCGGATTGCAAAGTTAAGATTGTATTGTCTCCTTCCCATGAACATTGGACTGCTTGATCGGCATACATTGATGCAAGATTGACATAGCTTGAATAGCCGTGACCACCGCATGATTGTCGGCAAATGTCGATGGTGTTCAGGGCACCCCACTGTGAAGAAGGCCGCGAGTCAGATCAACGCAAGCCCTTCTTCCCAGTACGTCCGGTGACTTACTGTGCAGAAAGCCTTCAAACCAGCGGAGGTGGCATGTGTCTCCTTGAGCTTCTCGAGTACCTCTTCTTGCTCTTGCTTAGACGATCCAGAATCGAAGCTCTCAAGTCGCTCAGTCAGCTCTTCGTATTGAGCAGTCATTCTAGTAGCCGGAGGGAGAAAATGTCAACACGTTTGGTTTTCTAAGAAGACCCGATAATAGATCGTTACATACCTCAGAGCAGTGAATCCCATAGCGATAGCTTGTGCCATCAAAGGCAATAATCTACGTTGATGTAGGGGATAATCCAAAATTTGACTTTCCATCTAAAAAAACGGTCACGACCGAAATCAGCAATTCGCTCCCGCCCAAACGTCAGGTCTGATGTGTAAAGCACTCACTGGATTCTTTCCGGTCTTGAACTGTCGTCTGACAACACCGTATCTCAAAGCGATAGTCAAGGCCTTTTTGGAGATATTTGCAGAGTCGGCAACCATAGATACACGTCCTCCAAGCAGAGCTCCATAAGTGAGCTGCTGGAGGGGTGGGTCGTACACTGTTCCATCGCGTGTGACTTGCGTATGCTTTTGTAGCATGTATGATCTTGGTATGCGGACATAGGTGAACTGCAAGCAAAACCAATGTAATCAGTCAATCTTACATTGCAATACAATACAAGAACCTCTCAACTTACAGCAACCCAGCCATTATCGATCTGTGAGTATAAATTGTCAGCTATGTCGCACACCACGAGGATGCGAAAGTCACTGGTTTCTGACTTACTCCAGATCTACCCATCTTAGCGCCCAGATCACCAATAGTGATACCCGACAAAGTATGGTATGTTTTAGGATCTCTCAAGGGAACAATAAAAGTTTTCACACCATGATTCTTTCCTTTGACCCAAAGTTGAGCAAAGACAGCACCATGAGTAGCAGAATGAGCTGCACCTCCAATCCACCATTTTGTCGCTGAAACACTTGGTGTGTGAATTATGAATTCATCGGTCTTTTCGTCGAAAGTAGCTGTTGTTTCGAGACCTGCTACGTTTGAACCGTGTTGAAGTTCGGTCTGCAATTTAAATCAGATGAGACGAGATCGTCGTGTTAGAGGGACTTTGATGTGGAAGCGTGTCAGGGTAAGCCTGGACGCACCATGCAGAAGCATCCGATGGTACCTAGTGATAAGACACCCTTGTCCATCCAGTATGAGAACTGATTGGGAGTAGCGCCACTTCGGAGCGCGCCTGCAGAGAGAGAGAGACAGAGACCGGTTGTCAAACGTAAGCGGGGCAGTCAATATTGGAGAAAGGTAGCTCACCCAAGAAGAGAGCATAATGGACACCCAGTCTACATGACAGGAATAACACAAGGTGAGCTATACCGAAAAACCTGGGAGCATGCCCGATTTATACGTTCCAACCCACCTCGTCGAGAAACCAGGATCGAGAGTGCCGACGAGCTCCATTCGCTTTGTGAACTCGTGCAGTGGCTCGGTAGTAACGAAGTGAAGTAGGGAATGGACCTTTGACATTGTTCTCTCACGTAGCTGATCCAAGGATAGCTCATGCAGGTCATCCAGTCTGAATCGCGAGTCTTCACGCAACAATGCACAATGGGTCAGTCAAGGTAAACCAGGGCACGAAGAAGAGTAGAGATGTGCCCACCCCTCGCAAACTCAGTCATGAACTTCTCCTTGAGTCTCACATTCTCTTCACCGCCATGAAGAGCATACGTCAAGCGTCTCTTGTCAAATGGACAGTACTTCCTCTCGAGTGCCATTGTCTCCATTGGACTCGGGGCAGGCAGCGGTCTTCCATGCTTGTCTTTGTACTTGGGCACTTCGCTCTGGGTGCCTTGAGGCGTAGTTTCTCTTGGTTGGGCCATGGTGCTTGACTGTGTGGTGTATTCGATGTGCGTGTTGTTCCTTGTAAGAAAGTGATTTGTTCGGATATCGGTTCAAGCGTGATAGAAATGGGGACGTGATCGAGGAAGAACAAGTGGTGTATTGAGAGCAGAGTGATGAGGTAGAAGGAGAAGAAGAAGCAGGCGATGTTGAAAGATACAGAGCTCCTTGTTGATCCAAGTAAAGTGAATGATATCGCAAAAAAAGGCAGCCGGCCCGGAGAGCACTCAGAGCTGAAGATCGGGGCCTCCGCTCCGGCTTCTTTCTTGGAGATAGAAGCCGGAGCAAGCTCTCTCTCGCTTGGACATTTACTGTTATATGAGGCAAATGATACGAAGACAGAGGCCTGACCTTCTGATCAATCGCTTGTCATGATAATCCCACTATGTGTACCTCGGGTTGTTCCAATGTTACTCTGTATTTAGCTCTTGTATAGTATCATAAGCGCGTAAGTGTTGCCACCATTGCCGGTACCATAATTTGATATTATCACGACTTGCATCTGCAAAAAAGCTTGTCCTTTCGCAGTTCCTCGTCTTCCTTTCGTCCATTCCTTACATTCAGGCTCGTGGGATACAACGCGCTCATTCAGCTCAGACTCACCTAGACTATCTATCTATTTCTGCAACTCGGAAAACAAGCTACGGCGGATTCTCGCTGTTTCGGAACCTGGCATATGACAGGCGCACTTTGCCCAAATGCTCTGACAGACACTTCTTGCCTTTGGACTGACATATACTCTGATACTTTGTTCTTTCACTTCTACCTCGACAGCTATCGCACCCCTTTTGACTTGGCTCATAGCCCACAAAAAATCAGTCAAGACATGTCAAGCGTCGGCAATTATGAAACGCGCCGGCGGACTTTCAGGTATAAGACGACGAAAGCAGGTCTAGACGTACATTTAGATGTGCAAATCCCTACGGATGAGCAGCTGCTATCTACAAGTAGTAAGACCAAACTGCCGGTACTTATATCGATTCATGGCGGAGGTAGGTCATTAAATTGTCCATCTATGCAACAAGTCAGGAAATCGACTAATGGACGTCCCGCTTTACAGCTCTTATGAATGGCAGTCGTAGAGATCCTATGTATCCTTCGCTCGTGGGTATGTCAAGGGTCAAGCAAAGTCCAAGCTGCTCCATGACCATATTCCTGATACTTGGTTTTTCGTCATAGAAAAGCTCCTTCAAGCGGGATGCCTGATTATTTACCCAGACTATCGCCTACTTCAACCTAGTACATGTCATGATCAGCTCGGCGATATATCACATATGCTTGACTATCTCGCATCTTCATCTTTCTCGCAAGGATTGGCATCGTACTTGCCCAGTAATACAAGCATGGACATTGACAACGTAGCCGTGGCTGGATTTTCAGCAGGGAGCTATATAGCTCGCATACTTACAGTCTATACACTCAAACATCAAACACGTATACAAATCAAAGCATGTCTACTCTTCTACGGCATGGGAGGCGATTTCTTCCTTGATTATTGGATCAAGCCTCGTGTACCCCTCGACGCGCCTCCTCCGGCACATGTTATTGGACAAGAAGAAATCGCAGATTGTCCTTATAGTGACCATCTACCAGGATATGGAGAGGCTCTGAAGAGAACAACATGGTGCGAATGGTGGTGGGATACCGCGACTTTCCTCGATTTATGCACTGGCGAAAAGGGCCTTTCTATGGCTTTGAGGGAGTTGAAGACATCAGCCGAAAGGGAGGAGTACGTGCTGAAGAAGCAAATCACACCACAGAAACAAGGGAAGTATGGCTATGACGATCTATTCCCGCAATTATACCTGCGCAACGATGAGAACGCCGGTTCCTGGCCTCCCACAATGCTCATACATGGAACCGCAGACCCGGCTGTGCCACTGGAAGAGTCATTGCATACATTTGCACAACTGGGTCACTATCAAGATAAACATGTCCTGCTGCAAGTACAGGGTGGTAATCATGACTTGAACGATGTTAAGACTGGAATACCGCTACCTGAGAAGGAGGAAGCCATAGCTAAAGCAGCGGACTTCATCATCTAACGTATCACGAAGGGAAAGTAGCAGGCCAGGAAAGGATAGATCAAGTACGGCTAACGTCCCCATCTGGGGGTAAACCCCTGTTGGCGGAGAGTTGGTACAGTGTACCGCAATGGTAAAGAGAGCGGCATTACGTAAGCCCGCTTGTGTATCACGTGACCTCGCCCGTCAGGCCCTAAGCAAAAACAATATCTTGCCCTTGCACCTTGCGCTTGTAGTCTTGCCTATTTTACTATATTACAGCATTGCGGGCTTCACTACAATGAGCACACCACGTCGAGGATCGAGAGCTTCAGCTCCCGGAGATGAAGCCTCGTCATCGCGCTTTTCCACCCCTCTGCAGCACAATGCAGTAGCCAGGCTTCGAGGAAACAACCGCAGAGCATCTTATGGTGGCCCATCATCGTCCTCAACTTCAACGAGCACAAGTACATCCAGTGATGCATATACTGGTAGTATTCCACGCTCCTCCTCGTCAAGAGCCAGCTTAGGCACTCCTTCCCGCGGTAGTGATCCATTCATTTCAAGCCCGCAATCTGCATCATCACCGCGAACTCCAATACAGGGCACCCCTTCTAGGCGCAAAGGAGCGGTGAGGATCATCAAAGCATCCAAGAAGCCTTGGTATGAGAGGTGGGCTTTGATCTCTAGGTTTCTCCTTGCTGCTCTGGCTGATTTGCTCTCTGTGAACTGATCCCTCAGACTCGCAAAACTACCCGGCGAGATCTGGGACAGATACGAACTGCAGCTCAACGAGCTCATACTGACCGATCTACAAGAGCTCGACGACTGGGCGTACTCGTATGTAGCCTTGTTTAGTCTTTCGTAGCTGCGTCATGGACTGACACTACCTTCTGCTGTCTGTATCAAACTACAGCATCGGATTCGCCACTCTCGCACTCCACTTCTTCCTGCGTGTGACTGTCGGAGCATCCTCTGCATTCACATCGTTACCCCGGAGAGCCGGTGATTCGAGCAAAGTGAGCAGATATGCCAACAGTGCCGAAGCAAGATTGGAGGAGTTACGCTTGTCAACGCAAGGTCGACTGGCTACCTGGGGAAGATTCAAGACTCTGATATACCGTTCAGTGAGCGCACATTAGTGACGATGCCTTCCAATTACTGTGGGTCTAACGATGTTCTGCCCTTCGATTTCAAAGACGACGCTCCTCTGCTGGCTTCTGATACTGGCCAGCTTCCTGAATGCTCTGTGGCTTTTCAGCAACCGCCGGAAGTATAGACTATTTATGCAAGATGTAAGCTCAACGCCTTCGCTCTGTAGAGAAGATCGTAGACAAATATACTTATGGCCTCTGACATAATCACATTTCTTAGAATACCATCAATAGCCCTAACGCCAAAGTCGTTCGCATGAGCACACCGACACAGACGGATGGGGATGAAGTCAGTATGGATGAAGACGATGCTAAAAAGCCATCGCTTGTCTCAAGGATATTGTCAGTCTCATTCCTAACGCTGTCACTGTTTCCTGCTAATCATCTGTCTTTCCATGCATTGCAGTCGATCGATAACAACCGCAATGCGGCGAAGACCCACGAACCGCCGTCCGCAGGATGTACAGGAGCTCTCAGTCTGGGACCCACCCACTTTCGCTCTGAGATTCTTTGCGTAGGCCATTATATTATGTAATAAACCGCCTGCATAGCTAACCTACTTCTCTCCGTATTCATACCACACCTTCCCTCTCTTAACAGAATTTATTCACCTCCAATGGCTCTACTGGTGAACTTCCTAGACCGAAGCAACTTCATTACGTTCTTTGTAGCAGCATCGTTTCTGTCTCTGCAGGTGAGACTGCCATCCATGCTCTTGAAAGTCAGATGCTACCAATATACAGGCCGTTCACTGACCAGCTTATATTCACCGTCCAGACATATCTAATAATTCACTCATTTTCACAAATGATGGCAGATCGTCAAACCGTCAATTCAGAAGTCATGCACGAGTACAATGCAAAATTCGTAGCTCCGCGGGTGTTTTACGCAAGACGAGATGCATCGACGATGACGAACGAAGCTGAAATGATTGATCTACACGCCTATCGTCGAGCACGCACGAATGCACGACCAACTATGGACGCTGACTATGGCGACAGCACACAGTATTACTAGGCGTCAATGGCAAATGTAATCAGAAGAGATAGACAAGCACTTTTTGGCTCAATCGGTTTATCACTCTTTCATTGAATAAATTGCTGATCATGCGGACGAAAGGGGATGTGCAGCGCATGATGTGTGTACGCTATCAAACCTATTGCGCGTCTCGTGCATGAAGATTGAAGAGTCAAAGGGGAGCCGTTCCGTGCAGCGACAAAGACAGTGGCGAGTCCGACAGACTTGGCTCTGGGCGAGTTCTGCACTTCTTTCTAAGCGAATCGTACGTGCCGGGGCTACATCCCGGGGGCGATAAGGGCCTTTGAGGTCGCGCCGGAACATGACTAGCCGCACGTCGGCCGTTCGTGTGTATCGCTTTGCAATGTTTCCTTTTGCTCGCCAGGGTGTCAGGCACGTAGCCATTGCGGAATCCCTTGAAGATATTCCGGCAAGCGACCTAACAGCTCGATACAAGTAGCAGGCTAGAAGAAAGGGGAGATGGTCAGTCGCAGCTATAAAAGAGGCACTTCACGATGCTCTTCTACTTTCTTTCGGCATCTTCAACCCAGCATATCACAACACAGCGGCCTAAGCCCTAATCAAACACTTACTTTTTTTTTGGCAAGATGCACTTCTCTCACAATGCAGGTTCCCTGGCAGCCTTTGCAACCATCTTAATAGCCGTCCACCAAGTTGCTGCTGACGGGTTCGGATATCCTAACGCGGGCACTGCATGTCCTGAGTGAGTTCTTCTACAGCCTGCGGCAGTGGCCGACCTCGAGATGTAATCGTAGCCGGGCAGGTCACTCACGTTACACCTACTTGTCTCTTGCCTGCAGGAACGGAAAGTATGGCTGCAGAGCAGATTTCCTGGACGTACTGGTCTGCGAGAACAAAGTATGGAAAGCTTTGGGAGGCAATCCAGCTGACCGCAATTGTGGGCCCTACAAGCGCTGCGACCCTGAAGATTCCAGGTCTTCTGGAAAATGCGTAGATGGTAACGCACCTCAACTTGTCGACGATGGTTATGGTCAACCAGAGAAGAATTGCAGATACCCGGAATTGTACGCGCATTGTTGTCGCTAAGTTTGTGCAGCTGAGGTTAATCGAATAACGCGTCCTTACAGCCGTTCCCTTTGCGATCGCAATCAAATGGACAAGTGGGATTGTCGCGAGGATAAATTATACTACTACGCCGGTCGCTGTGCCAAAGACGAACGGGTGAGCTTGAGCTGACCTCAGTATCGCTTCTGTTCCTTGACCTCGCTTATCTCCTTCTTCTGTTATGCAAACCAGTGCGAAGATGTGCGTAGCAAGAATGACGATGGGAGTTGGTCTCACATCGGCAAGTGCAACAAAGTGTAATCGTAGCTCGATGGTGAGCCACCGCGTGATCACAGATGTGCCTGGCACATGCGCGCGTGCAACGGCGGCACTGCCATGCCTGCCGTACTGGCACATGAGCTTCCTTTTTGTCCGTACCATGTAGCATGTTAGATTATCTTACGGCGACATGCCCTGTTTCCAGACTCTTGATGAATTTTGAACCCACGATCAGCTCTCGCCAATTGGGATAAGTGCACCGACTCTTGGTTCCCTTGAACAAGAACAGCTTTAAAGTTAATTACTGACAAAGTAATTAACAAAGTTGTCTACAAAAAGATGAGCTATATGCTGGAACTGAAATGTCTTATTATTTCGTGAGAGAGGTTGAGCGGGCATACTCCACGTTCGGGGCCCCTACCCGGGTTCCGAGATGCGCGAACGCTTGACTGTTGACTTGTGCGCTAGCCAATGCCATATAGACCTGCGGTTGTCGTCGGATTGCGTCGGCCACAGCTTTCTCAGCAGCAGCAGCCTTATCGTCGAGGTATACTGAGCGCCGGCGGTAATCTTCCCATGCTTTGCGTTGTTCCTGCCGATTTATGAAACATGGGTGTCAGCCGTTGGCACTGATGGCACATCGAAGTCACCAAACGACACCTTCACACACTCTGCGAAGACGGAGCTCTGTTGCCTCATTTTCCTGTTTGACTTGATTCTCTCTGATTTGGCTTTTCATGTAACGCTCCACGGTCCCACTTCTGTCATTCGGGCGATTCGGCATATCGTACGTTGATAGTCTATTATTGGCGAAAGAATGTGGTCTCGGCATTGCTGGGCCACCTTCCTGGCGGATGACTGCTTGTCGATTTGGAGTATTGTACATAGACGATGGACGTGGTTGTGATGCTGATCGCATTGCGGAACGAAGTCGAGGGCGTGCTTCGGGCGTTTCTGCTCGTTCTCTGCCAGTCGGAGGAGAAACAGCACTAGGACGGAGAGCCGTGTTGTGCTTCAATGTGGCTAGAGGCAGTTCATCGTCATCCGAGTTACCTGCTTCAGCAGGCCTTGCTGCCGGCAATCCAGCGACCACCATGCTCGTTCGGCGCGGGACTTGCAGCAGTTGGGAGGTAGGTCTTCGCGTATTATTCGAAGACCGGGCTCCATATTCTCCTCTTGCTGGCGCATCCGTGTACATACTGTGGGGACGAGAGTGCGCAGAGCTTGCCGGCTGCGATACCACTCTAACTCGTCTTTGCTGTCTTTCGGGGACGGCAGGCCCGTCTACAAGCGAAATACGCCGAAGGGATGTCGAACCTTTGCTTGCAGTCGACACTGCGCCCGGAGCGTTAAGATGTTGCTCGCTTTGTGATCTTGTCATCATCAATTGCGTCTGCGCTTGGGTGACCCAATCGGTCGGTCTTATATGATGCTGCTCAGAGCAGGCTATTTGGCCATTTCTAAGCATGCTCGAGGGCCTCGAATGAGCTTCTGGGGATAGTAGTGCCTGAGTCGTAGTTGATCTGACCATGGAGCTCGGTCTAGGCCTCTCCTCCCTTGGCGGCCGTAGGCTACTGCGCTCAGGCCGCACTGGCCGGAGAGCATTCTGAGCCTTGAGTGTGGAGTCCACGTCCGTCTGATCCGAGCACGTCGATGATGCGGAAGTAGTGGGCGTTGAGATTGGAGTAGCAGTGGTTGCCATCGAAGAGGCTGAACTACTTGCTTCTATCTCCTGACCAGAATGGCCGGAAATAAGCCTATCTTGTTGAGCAGTCTCTTTGGCCGCGCTGGAAAGCGTCTTGTTCTTGCCTGGACGCAAGCCAAGCTTTGTAGCTATGGTATGGCCGAAGCTACCCTTGCTACCACTGATCTTCGTAGAATTGGTCTCCAAATTCTCAACGGGCTTCTCAAGCTTCGTCTGAGACGATACATAAACAGAGAAGCCAGTCTGAGGTTCCGAGTCCGATGGAGTCGTCCGGCGGCCAAACATAGATATGCGGTTCTTCATAAACGGAGGTATCTCGCTTCCTGTTTGGGGCAGACCAGTAAATGGTATCACTGGTGGAGCCGTAGCAGCGCTGTCTTGACTCTGTGTTGACGATGGAATTGGCAATGCAAGCAGTGGTGACGGAGTTCTGACGAGTGACAGAGGAGGAGAAGCCGCTGCAATAGAAGAGGAAGGAAGGACTGTGAGAAGACTTTGCTGCATCGATTTACCAGCTTGGTCCGAGAATGCCTCAGCCCAAGCGTGCGCTCTGTCAGACAGACGTAAACAACTCCTTGCTTTGGTCTTTAGTGGCCTGACCACCGCCTCTCCATCCTGCATTACAAAGCATGTCTTGCTCTCTTCAAAAAGCATGCGAGACACCCATTTCTGCCAAGCCACTTGCTGCGTCGTAATAAAAGCACCCGAGACAAAAGCCGAGGTCGCGATTGTAGAGCCAGTGCTTCCAGTGGCGATCGTAGGCGGCGGTGCCTTTGCGTCCATGGGATTTGCAGAAGTTTGAACCTTCGTGGTTGAACCTCCTTGTGTTGAAGCAGGGTCGGACAAGACTTTGCTAAGTGGCGTAGCAGGAGGCGATGCGACTGGCGAAGGAACAGTCACAGTATCGGTTGACGTGCTGCTAGATGACGAGAGTGTAAACGCGCCTTGTAGAGGTGACGAGCACGGAGTCCACGTGGATTGTAGTCGCTTGAAACCATCCAGCTCGACTTCCTCCATCAATGTCAACCTCCGTCTAGACTGTAATTTCTTCATTATGCAGATATAAGCTAGCTCCTTTGCCATAGTTGCATTCCTCGGTTCCCTTCTAAGCTGCTGCTGCAGAGATGTACCCGGCTGCTGTGATGTAGAGGATGTGAACGCAGTGCTAAATGCATATGGCCGAGTAGAAGAAGGATAGCGCCTTCCGCCACTAGATAGCATATTGACCTTTTCCGGCTGCGTCGAGTTCGAAGCACTTCCATCGCGCCGTAATCTGTACAACGTGTAATCCAGACAGATCTTTGCGCCTTGTGAGAGTGTCCTAGGCGATGGTGTTCGTGCAGGACATGTGGCCAGAGTCGGCGTGGGCGTTCGTCTATATGAGGACGAAGGAGACGCAGATCTGGTTTGATCTTGTCGCGATATGGCGATACTGCTAGTTGGGAATGACTGTGCGTATGGCGACAAGGATGCAGGCGAGTTTGCGATATGCTTGCTTGCTAGACGGACAGCATTCGATGAAGCGGAGGCTAACGAGGTATCGACTCGCAAGGTAGTGCCAGTGGATGCTCCGATCCGTCTACTGCTGACAGTGGAGTTGCTTCTGGTGCTACGCGACTGACTTTGAGATTGGTGTTGCGCTCGAGCTAGACTCATGTCTCTTGCACCATCTGACTCTTCTTCTGCCATACCGTGCGACATGTTACTAGCAGCGCCATAGTCGTCACTTTCAGTCGACAGGGCACCTTCAGCACTTTCACTTCCATATCCATCTTCTGACTTGTCATCGCTCAGGACGTCCTCTCTTGCAGAATAGGTAGTAGCTCTGCCCTGTTTAGCTGAAAAGGCTTCGACTATATCTTCGTTTTGAAGGCTTGCTGCACCGAGCAAACTCTCGCTTAAGCAAGGGCCAAGTAGAAGAGGACTAAGTTGCTGTTTCTGCAATTTGTGTTGCTTTCCACTATCATCGCTTGTTGAAGTTGGACTTTGCAAGTCGACAGTCTGAGGTGTGGCTAGTGTAGTCTCGCTTGATGACGGACTTGCAGCAATAGGAGCAGAAGTGTACAAAGCAGGAACAGACGATGATTTAGTGATATGAAATAGAGATTTGCCAGCCCTTGCGACATCGTTGGGAGATGATAGCGTAACAGATGATGTTGCTGATGTAGCAGAATGAGCTGATCCGGGTATCGATGGTATATTATTACTTGACGTAGGAGTCTGCGGGGAAGCTAGAAGGGTAGAAGTTCTTCTAAACGACGGGTATATAGGTGATATAGCTTCTGGAGATATATGTGCTGGTAGTGGAGGCACGGGCGGTATATATTGTGTGTCTTGATTTGCATCCTTAAAGTCGGTAGTGGAGAGTGATTTGCGGACAGATGGAGAAGTGGGCGAGTTTTGTTTGTGAGTGCTTGAAGAAGGCGACGATGCTATTGAGAAGCGTCTTCTTGCCTTCTGCGTCGAAGCAGACGATGATGTGGACTGATGGCATGTATCGGTCGCGAAAGAAGAAGAACTAGAAGGGTCTCCTCCGGAGCTTTGGTCGCTGCCCAGTCTTGAGGCTGACGATGAAGAAGATGGCGCGACTTTACTGGCTGATGAAAGGCTGAAGATGTCCTTGAATGACTTGCGCCGTCTTCGCTGTGGTGTATCCGGTACAACTGCCGAGGTGTTGAAAGCCGGCAACGACAGAGGCACGCTTGGATCGCTAAGAGGCACAATTGCCGCCGATCCAGGTGGACACTGCGCAGAACTGACTGTACGCTTGAGTGAAGTACGTGATGTAGAGCGTAGTATGGACTTGCGAGTAGATGTAGTAGTATGCTCAGAAGGCGATAGACTGCTCTTGCGCTTGGTGGATGTCTCCCTCCCTCCTCCTCTCTGTTCCATTGTTGGAGGAGTCGAGTTTGACCGCGTAGATTGACGGCGTGCGAATGGTGCAGATGGAGGGAAAGGCAGGCCATCTATTGTGTCCGAGGTAGGTGCATGTATGGCTAGTACTTGGTCGTCTTCATATGCACTCGTCTGTCCTGCAGTTGCTATAGCTGTGTTGCCTCGTGCCTGCTGCCCTTTGCGCGTGCTCGAGGAGGAGGATGACGATGAAGTGAATGGAAGAGCGATAGATAGGCTGGATGTGGTGAAGGTCAGTAGCTACTCCATCTACAGATCTCCAACAGCATCTCACAACTTCATGGCTGCTGTCTAGTCTTGCCAATGCCGTCCAGAAATCTTGCTTGCCTTGAAGGGTGAATAGAAGCGGTTGAAGTGATGTTAGAATACGGGAGCTCGAAGGGAGGCGAAGGGAGGGTGTCCTGTAATGGAAGAGAGTGGATTGAACTGTCTAGTAGCGAGTGTCATCAGCAATGAGCGCAGCAGTGGTCCATCATCAGAATGAATCGATCCTCTGCATCAGCCAAGTGGGTGTGGGAAATCAAGAAGAAGGGGGAACAGCAAGGCACGAAAGGAGAAAGGAAGAAGTCGTCGCATTTCTCAAATGTCGCCGTGTGATAGCAGTAGTCATGCCACCCTCGCAACCATTGCTGCTTCGCTTCTCTACTTCTTGGACGCATCTCTCTTTCCTTTGCTTTGCTTCCCTTCCCCCCTGTGCTTCCTTCCGCTTCTCTCGTTCACACTATGCACAGAAGACTTGACGAGCATGGATGATGATTTCAAGATGCTGCTTGGAATGCTGCGGTGCGCGTTGACGATGCGATTGTCGCTTTCTCTGACTTCCCCCATGCGACCTCGAGTTAGTGCAAGAAAGAGCTTGAATCCGAAAAGCCTCGAGGAAGAAGATGAAGAAGAAGAACGAGTGTTAGGAAGAAGAATTGTCACTTGAATCAACATTTTGAACACCAAGTATATGCATTTGGGAGTCATGACTGGTCAGGACTGGTCACACGACGGTTTGCTACAGGGTCTGCAGAGTCTTCTGACATATAAGTATCACGGGCTAATTATTCCCTCGGTTGAGTTCCATCCCATACCCGGACAGCCTCGTCCATCACTTATCTCTGCACATCCGCTCTCGTCATTGATTACTTCTTCACCCTTGCCCAGTCCCTCTCTTGGGCATCTCACCAAGTTTAAGTACGCTGATCTACTAACACAAACGCGAAGATTGACGACAGAAAAGATCTGGTACCGGCAATGTACACTCTGTATATGCTCCAGCGTGTAGTAGTGCTCGTGTCTTTCACTTCTCTCCTGGGTACAGTCTCAGCTGGCTGGAATGCAAAGCTCGGCATGCTTTGTAGCAGCTCCAGCGACATCAAGTGAGTTCGCGTCTGTCATTGCGGATTATCAATCAGCCATAACTTAGAGAGTACTGATTACGAGATTCTCTCCGTCTCCTCTTTGTTGCACAGAGTACCTTGGGATCTGAAAGAGGGACAGCAAATGTGCGGAAGCGACAAACGCACACGTCTCGAATGCAGGAAGAACGAAGCGGGGAAGTTGACTCTCCAGATTGTTGGCAACAAATGCGGTGATGATGAGCTATGTTGGCCTATATGGAGACACGATACCTGGATCGAAGCAGTATCCGAGACGAAATGCGTCAAGGGAACACCCCCTGTGGGATCTGAGGATGGCAAATGGACATGTACGGAGGAGCAGTACAACAACGATCTCAAGTGGGTCTCTGACGATGAAATTGACTTTCCTTGGTCGCCCGCGTAGATGTCAACATAGCTGACTTGGTGTTCACGTCGCTTCCACGTTAACCTACTCCAGAGTATGCGATAAATCTGGAAAATGGTTCTGGAAGTGCTCCGAACGCGTATCTCCTGGAGTCTATGAATGGGATGGCAATACAGCAGATAGCCTACAGCCATGTCCTAGCGTACGTCAATTTTGTATATGGCATAAATGAAGAGCTTTTACTGACTTTGAGGTCATGCGTGGAGCAGTGCGATGAGTCGAAACAGCCAATGTGCGAGGTTGTACGAGTCAACTCGTTCAAGGAAGAGTGGTTCCCGGTGGACGACGAAGAACTGCTGAAACATCCCAAAGGATTATGAACACTTCGTTCGACAGAAGTTCTTATATTGCGCAGTACTACAAGCTAGTCCGGACTTACTTTTGCATCTAATTGTCTCTCATTTAGTCGTCTACTCTGAGGACTGTTAAAGAAAGTCTCCGGCTGTTCCTTTTCTGATTTTTGCACTGAAATTTGTATACTTCCAGAGAGAGAGGTGAAAAATTTTGCAATGAGCTCAGTTTGCTCAAACTACTACGGAACAATTCAGTACCAACAGCTAGATCCCGCTTTGATCCCCCCATATCTCTGCTATATTGTCCTCGTTTCGCTTATCCTCCCAATATTCCGCACACGAGCCGGTTCCGCTTGATTCCCAGATAATGCAACTGCCACTTTTGCAGATAGAGCAACTGCCACTTCCCCAAGACAGCATCTCTGCGAGCGGAAACAGATTCGTTGAACATTGGTCATAGCTCCTCCTTGCTTTCTCTTCCATAAGTAAGCACCGACCAACTCTCAATCACTCTCAAACCGCCAAGTCCAGAAAGCGAGCTCGCTTTGTCAAAGCGGTACTACCTCTTCACTCATATATAACACAAGCAGCCGGTCCTGCTACAATTCCAAACAGTAATCAACAATGCCCAGAACACTCGCAGGTATCAGTCTATTCACTTTGTTGAACGTACTCCCTGCTCTCGCTGGCTGGGGAGGCCTTGCTGGAGAGCTATGTTAAAGGTGAGCCTATTTAGTTGTGTAACAAATACTCCTACTGACTGTTCTAAACCTTGTCCTCCTTTATGCCTAAACTTAAGCGACGAGTATCCTAAACGTGATGTACCTGAAGGCTGGGAAATCTGTGGGAGCAACTATCGTACCCGTCTTAGATGCAACAAAGAAGGAAACGAGTTCAGACTACGTGAAATAATGGAGAACAAATGTACCGATAAGCAACTCTGTTGGCCACCTACACGTTATCAAGGTCCAGTGGAGAAAGGTAAAACAGGCTGCATCGCCGGCACACCGCCACAAGGCAAGTCTCCATGGAGTTGTGAGCGACCTGACCCGAAGGCACAATATGAGCGGTAAGTACACCCAACACACTGGCGGCCTTGGTTTCCCGGGTCATGACCAAGAACTGACCAAAGTCGTCCTTTCTGCTCATCGACAATTCACCGTGCATAGCGCATGCGATCCCAGCGGGCAATGGAAATGGCAATGCGCGGACAGTACCACTACCGGCGTCTTCGAATGGGAGAGTCTGCGTACTTGCAAAGACGTGAGTATTCTCTGAACCAAGCCTGTTCTCTTATCTGCATCTGGCACCATCTCTCGAGCAATGCTTGGCGTCGTACTGACCGGCCGTTCGTCTTATTCTGGCTTGTCGCTCGTTCGCAGTGTCGAAAGAATGAAACCTACCCAGCTGAAGTAGTCTGTGACGACACTGAAGCAGCGAATTGGTACCCTTGGCTTCCAGTCGACAATCATGAGAAAGTCTTGCATCCGACTAAGCACATGAACGAGGAGGAAAAGACTGCGTGCGAGGTGGACTCGTCCAAATGTCCTCAATATGAAGACTATACAGTATAACAAGCTTGCAGAAGTGAGGACGATTCGCACTCTATGGCAGTGTGGTCTTCTCAAGAAAGATAGATCAGTAGCATAGGAGAAGGCCAAGTGCTATTCCAGTCACCTTATCCAATTTTGTCATTCGAAAGCCTTGTCTGACTTCGATTCATTCCCAAAGTAGACGAGTTCCATGACTGTTCAATTGTGATTTACTCAGAAATGACCTTTGATCTCGAAACTTTGCCTGAGAACAATACGACAAGCTTTTCTGTGTATATATATTTGCGATCTGCTTTGCTCAATGACCAATTTGCTACATAGACGGTCGATATCTTCTTTATTCAGTTTCAAATGCAATCGATCGCCATTAAGTATACTCGACCTGTTCAAACATCCTTGCCTGGTCCTCTGCTGCTTCTCGAATTGGCATTCGATCCATTTGAAGTATTCTTGTCAGTTGATAAATTGTCAGACATCCCTTCGGAGTTGTCCTTGAATTGACGCGACATGTCGGAGTTTGCACCTGATTGTGCCATCGACTCGTTGGAAGGGAGCTGCATACCATACAGGCAGGATAGGAAGAACGAGGTCAGTGAGCTTGACGCTCAAAGCGAGGAAGATCAAAAGACTGCTGCTCGCCGGCTATGTCATGATAGCGGAGATCGCCACTGGCCATCGAACTGAGAGGCGGAAGGAGGTGAATGTGAGAAAGAGACTTACGTCCTTGTCTACCTTCTTTCCTGATGATTTAGGATCAGGGTTTGAATCGAAAGCAGCGTCTGACTGAGCTACGTTGTCGGACTGCAAAGTATATCCAAGCAAGAGGAATGGAGAGGCAGCGAGATGATCGGCATGAGTTGATACACAGAATATGTGTGGAAAGTGTCAGCGACTGGTCATTGCGAGCAAAGGGAGAAGCTACAACTTGAAAGAGTGACTCACACTTGGACCAGTCTGACCAGTCTCGCCGACGTTGCTATCGGTAGGTCCCTGTAGCCAATACGCATATCCATCGTCATCAGCATCATCGACATCTTCAATAGGGCGATGATGACCAGCGCATCGGTAGTAGCACATGAAAGGACTGGACCCACCTGACCACCGTGAGAGGTCCCTTTAGTCTGTCCTGATGTGCCCCCATAGCAAGCTCGTTGAATGTGGGATTGAGATGATGGTCGGATAGTGCTTGATGTCATGCGAGTGCCGGATGCCAATGGGCGAGCAACGGCTCTTATGATTGCTGAGAAGTGCATGTTGGCTGTTGTGTGAGATGAGAAGTGCGAGATGAGTTTCTATCGTACGTGTTATGTGCTGTCGTTATGACAGAAGAAAGCCAGCTTACATTCTACTGTCCTCTCTCCATGGCTGTCTTCAAGCAGGTGATCGGAACTGGACAGCTCGCCTTCGGTGTGAGCTTCTTCATAGCTTCATCACACCAACACATGGCACGTATAGAGTGAACTGGAGAGAAGGGTGTACCATCAAGAAGAGACTCGCCATGTCATCCGCCCAACTCCCCGAATGGCCACCTTCAACAGCCAGCGAGCAAGAAGCAGCCGACCTGCTCCACTCTGCTCGAGACTGGGCATTAGCGCACGCATTGGTGTACAGGCCGTCATTGCAAGACAATAACCACACATCTGTAGATTCAGATACGCCCTTCCATACTTCAGTCATCCACGCTCCCTTTGCGCTCTATCCTTCTCCCTTTCCAAGGCAGCTATTTGACCTTGCAATCGATATACAAACGACATACTCGGAGCTATACGCTAGGATATCAACAGACTTTGACTTCTTGGAGCAAGTCATCGGTGGGAATGTCAGTAAAGTAGATAGCTTCCAGGGTGAACTGTGGAAGATTGCGAAGGCTGTCAGAGAGGAAGGTCTCGTGCAGGTGTGTGTGTACTTTCTACTTTACTAAGCAGATGCGAGAGGGAAAAGCTTCAATATGAGTACGGACGCGTGTCGCTGAATTTATTACTGATCTGTCGACTTCCTTATCCGCTACTCTGTTAATTAAAACCACAGAACATACACCTCGGACTATTCCGCTCAGACTACCTTCTCCACGTGACTGGCCCAGAAGGACCACTAGAACTGAAACAGGTAGAATTCAATACAATCTCATCATCATTTGGAGCTTTGTCAAACAAAGTAACAGACTTACACAGGTAAGAAGATATGCTGTATACAATATAGATATTCCGACGTGCACTGATATCTTGGATATCCTCAGATATCTCTCTTTCACTGGTGCATACCC
The DNA here is from genome assembly GCA_023628255.1 of Cystobasidium sp. 2NF920. Lineage (NCBI taxonomy): Eukaryota > Fungi > Basidiomycota > Cystobasidiomycetes > Cystobasidiales > Cystobasidiaceae > Cystobasidium > Cystobasidium sp. 2NF920. The sequence continues at coordinate 27,136 of JAMALA010000021.1, forward strand.
CGATAGCGCAAGACCTCGGATATCACCGAAACGCTTGCCCAATAATGTAGCCTTGAGGGAACTAGCGAGGGGCTTAGCAGAAGCACATGAAGCGTATGGCAAGCCACAGTAAGTACATACGTGGCAAAGCGCCCTGGAACACCTTGTGAAGTACACTTGTGTCGGGGAAAGAAGCTGATCATATACGGTACTCTACTAGATCAAAAGTACTGTTCGTTGTGCAAGATCCCGAAAGAAATGCATTCGACCAGAGAGCGTTGGAGTATGAGCTGTTAGAGAAGTGAGTCGCCGCATTTGTGATGGTTGACAACTGAATGTAAGGCTTGAAACTGATTCGTTTGATTACTTTAGGCATGGCGTATATTCGACACGTCGTTCATTTGCACAATTGCATGAAGAAGCATCTCTCAGCTCATCACCCACAAGGGAACTCTTCCTCACTGCACCAACCTCACCCAACACCTCCGTCGAAATCAGCGTAGTCTACTTCCGAGCTGGTTATACGCCGTCCGATTACCCCTCCTCTGTCGAATGGGACACTCGAACACTCATCGAGCGCAGTAGAGCAATCAAGTGCCCTTCAGTAGCATTACAGCTGAGTGGCGCGAAGAAAGTTCAACAAGTGCTCACGGAACCTGGTGTTTTGGAGCGATTCATAGCGGACGATGAATACAGATTAGAAAAAGAAGAATTAGTGACTACATTCATGAAATTATATCCTATGGATGAAAGTCCATTAGGTAAAGAAGCGTTAAAATTAGCTTATGCACACCCTGAACGATTCGTGCTCAAACCACAACGAGAGGGAGGCGGCAACAACATATACAAGCATGATATTCCTGCATTCTTGGATAACTTAGAAAAAGAAGATGCGGAAAAGCTTAAACAGTCGTCTGCACATGGAAATAAGAAGCTATCTAAAACGTCGAAAGAACCGAAAAGTAGGGAAGCTTATATATTGATGGAGCTTATTGAACCGCCAGCACAGTGTAGGAATGCAATGGTTAGAGCTAATGAAGCACAGCCTAGAGTCGGAGATGTAGTTTCTGAATTGGGAATATACGGAGTATGCCTTTATGAAGATATTTCGACGCCCGTACGAACACCTCGAGCTAGCATAGACGAAGCTACAAGGACGAGTAATGATCAAGAGAATAATGAAGGCAATGCAAGACCTGCTCTGATGGATATACCAGAAGGAAGATCAAGTACTCCTACTTTAAATAGACGCGAAAAGGAACTGACTGGATCTATAAAGAGCAACAAACCGAATCATTTAGCGAAAATACTGCGCAATAAGAATGCAGGGCATTTACTGAGGACGAAAGGGAGGGAAAGTGATGAAGGTGGTGTAAGTCAATTCGTATCTTTCGAAGCTCTTAAATGCTTGATAGCTGACCTTTACTTCACTTTGTTCTTCCGACAGGTTGCGGTTGGATTCAGTGTGATAGACAGCCCGCTGCTTATAGACTAAAGGAAGCCGATTGTTGCATTGTAGAGAGGTCATATAGAGGGCACATGGTGTAGAAACCACTATATTAGAAGATATCGAGCTTGAGCGCGCATACTATTTTGCCACTGTCTCTAAATGCCGTTCCAGCTTCGCCAGCTTGTGCTGTAACGGTGGATGTGATTCACTACAACCAGCCATCAGATGAGCGAGAATGCCGACGCGATAGCGGTATCACTGCACCGAACAAGTGAACACGATGGCCTGCTCTACACGCTCGACTTTGAATGTCCGTTTCCATGGCCTCCAGTACCGAACTATCCGATCTCAGAGAGGGTAGTGATGAACGGCATTAGTGACAGCCACGACGCGATTGCGGGCGGTTCAAGTGGCTTTGACACGAGCATCAATTTCAATCCACACGACGGAGACGCGCCTGCTGCTTCGACATCCAAAGTGCGGCTTGAAGAGATGATGGAAACAGCAGACGATCACGCGCTGCTGGGTTCGGCAGGCGATGGACCCATTGAAGCTGTGGATGAAGAAGCAACAGCAAGAGCAGAACAACAGTTCCCTGAAAGCCTGCAGGAGTACTATTGGGATTGCCTCTATTGCTCGTCGAAGCCTTCTAAGGTGAGTGGAGCTGAACACTTCTCAAGGTCAGTCCGATCAAGTGCTGATCTTGCTGTCGGTATACCACTACAACATGCACGCTTTGTCTCATGCGCTGTACAATTTTTGTTTCTTCGTGGCTTTCTATATCCATCACATAACAGAATCAAGCTGCTATCCGCCTCGTGCAGGCGTTCAAGGTCGATCACTACAAGACCACAACGCTTCACGCGGATGGTACACAAGAGATTCATCAAAGCTATCGCGATACTCTGTCCTCATTGCTGTTTACTAAACTTGGGAAGTTGGATGAGAAATTCCACGTGGACTTACCTGCTATCGTAAACGATTGGACGCGTCAACATGACCTTCTCGAGAACGGAATAGACGACGAAATAGAAGGGAAGAACACCAGGCAGGATGAGGAGACTATATCAGCTGAAGCCTTGGAGAAAGCAAATGCGGGCATCGATGCGCAGGAGCTCGAATACCTTGAGAAAGCTTGGAAGGGATGGCTGAAATCTGCAAATGACAACGATGGAGAACGTGTAGTATCCGCTGAGGAAAGAAGGAATCGGATGAAGTCTACAATTCGAGAACGACTTAGTGCTTTGGAGACCGCAGAGTAAGCCGACTTCGCTCTGGACGAACCTGCCTCGACCTAAAGCTGATCATTGTCTGCTTTTATCAGACTGCAACTCCAGATCTTGGTAGCCTTGGAGCTGCTTACGGTTCTTCCAATTCCATCGTATCTAACGGCTCGCAATGCACACCATCGACGCCTACATTCAGCATCGGGGTCACACTCACAAAATTGGCTTTCGATACTCCGTAATGGTACACCACAGCGGGCTTCTTCCAATGGCAACGCCTCGCGCAAGCGCAAGAAGAATGCGTCAGCGTCGGACTATACAAGTACGAATATAGGAGGACCTGTGACCTCCTCGAATATCACTACTCCACGTCAATCTTCCCTGTTCAACCCATCACATCTTTCGCATTTCGATACCATTACCGAAGATCAAGAACAACAACATGATGACGCTTCTTTGCTGAGACAAAAGCTGGAGAGATCGTTCAAGGATACAGCGAGATTGCTAGATGCACAGACTGATAATCTAGCCATCCAGCAGACCGTAGCCAATGCTATTGGTGGTCTGAGCTTAGCAGATTTGATGGGTGATATTGCTTCATCGGGAGACGGAGGGAAAAACAGTGATGAAAAAGGCAAGGGCAAAGAGGAGGAGCTAGACGTCTTTCAGTCTTTCTGGCTGGATGTAGTAGAAGAACAGTGAGACCACCAACTTTTCCTGATTTAAGGGACCGCCCAAGCTAATTCGACGACATTCGCCGTTTCAGCTATGCTACCCGCCTGCCTTCTGACATTCTCTCCGGTTGTCACTCTAAATTCTTTTCTAACTCTCTCGATCCGTCGCTGGGACATGCTACACACTCTACTTCTGTACCGCACACGCAACCATCACCCTTCCACCACCCTACACCTGACCTGCGTCAGCTGGCACTTTCAGTCCAGCTGGCCAATCTGCAAGCTGAGAAGAATGCAATACCACAAAGTCCTACACTTGTCAAGTTGCTAGCTGCGAAATACGAGCCGAGGCAGTACGATGGAATAGATGAAGAAGATCCAGGAGGAGGTGACGACATAGGGTGGTTGATGCCTGCTCCTGCCCCTGCTGCTTTGTCAGCTAATGACAGAAAGACAAATCTTCTCCAGCAATCGAGCCTGAAACAGACATTGAAGAGAACGTCGAGTAGCAACTCTGCATTCGTGACTGCAAATCTTAATCATCGTACTAGAGTGGTAGAGTTTGGCAAGGTGAAGGAAGTCAAAGAGAAGAGAGACGAAATAAACGCCAGAAAGATGAGGCAGTCCAATGGCTTGAAGCCTTTTTCTAGTTCTTCATCCCTCATTAATGCTCATGCTCAAGCACAGTCACAGAATGAGTCTCAGGAGAAACGAGGCCCTGGCTCAGTCATGGCGAAATCGCTCGGCGCGCGAAACAACAGTCTACCGCCGCAAAGTGGGAGTGAAGAAGGCAAGCTATCTTCCACGACGCTCAGTCAAGCTAATGGTCGAATTTCAAAGCGTAAAGCTGCAAGTCCGAAGAAGACCGCATTGCCTGATGGGAAAGGAAGTAAAGGGCGTACATTGGTACTAGCTACGCCAGTGAAGATACGAACGAAATCGTCTTCTTCTTCCACTTTAATGTGGGACAACAAGCCCACATCAATGGCTCAGATGCCGGAACTTGGATCGGGTGACCAGAGGCAGCTGCAAGGCAAAAGGGGTTTCAGCAAATCCAAAAGTTTACCTGCTTTTGTTTGGGGAGATCCGGAGAGTGGTAGAGGAATAAACGAGGTCGACGAGGAAGAGATGGATAGAGGTCTAGGGGCGGACAGTGACGAAGATGACAGAGAGCTGCTGCGGCCGGCGGATGGGAAGCTGTTGTTGGTCGGCGAGACTCCTCAGAAGGCTGTGAACCGTTGATCCCATTGCCAAGTTTTCTCACAGATACAAAGCATTGTCCACAGAGAGCAACCACTGTTAGCAGGAACTGCTTCACAACGGAAGGCATGTCCTTTCTTAAGTTGGTACTCCAGGAATTAAAGCGATTCTTTAGCGGGCTCCATCAGCATGTGCTGCGACGTGTTTCCTGCTGTGTCGACCCTGGTTGCAGTAAAATGGCCTCGACAGGTTGATAGGCCTTCCGCAGATATCATGTCACTGCCGGACCTCGTTCCGAAGTTGCGAGGAATGTAGCGAGTCTTTGTGTTATGAAGTCCTAGTTATCCTTTCAAGCGAAGATACTCGCGTTCACCGTTGTGTAGACCCTATAGGCTTGGGCGGGAGTGCTTAGGACCATGCGCTCCCTCGAAACTTCACCGTGACTGAAGGCATAGAAACGAACTAACAAGGTGTAATGACCTGCTAGGTCTTGGTTATATCTAAGGTCCTTATACGAGCCAACGGTCGACACTTCTTCCAGAAAGGTAGTCTTCCTTTCCTTTTGAAGTGAAGAACACGGAAAGACCTCCATCTTGTCCAGATATATGCCTTTGATATGGATAGACGCTGGATATGGATAGAAGTTAGTTGGATATGCGTCGACGTGACCGTTGATGTATAGGTGTCCATCGTTATGACTGGCCTCGGTGTAGGATACCG
>JAMALA010000021.1:32483-66072 GCA_023628255.1 Cystobasidium sp. 2NF920
GAGTCGTGACGTAGATGTACGTTGGATATGGATAGACGCTGGATATGGATAGACGTTAGTTGGATATGCGTCGACGTGGCCGTTGATGTATAGGTGTCCATCGTTATGATTGGCCTCGGTGCAGGATAGCGCGACTAAGAGTGGAGTCGTGACATAGATGTACGTTGGATATGGATAGACGTTGGATATTGATAGACGATGGTAGAGCAGCAGCGGAGGGTGACAGTACCTATGATGATGGCATGATGATGGTGATGATGATTGTGATAACGATGCGTCCTTGAATACCAGGTTGTTATCTTCTTTTTGAGGAGCTATAAGGAGGAAGTGAGATGAGATGAGAAGAGAGATGAAGAGAAGAGCGAGAGAGATGAAGAGCGAGAAGGAGAGGAGAGAGGGGGGAGAGAAAGAGAAAAAGAGGCGTCTTCAGGAGAACCGGCACCGTAATCCCCGGTCCGTAACCAATCTCCCCATTCAGCATGCGGTCATCTCTATCGTGCAACGTCGAGACGTTCGGAGTCAGGCCGGTTACTTCTCAGAGATAGCGCAACTCCAGGTCAGATGACCAGGATCGACTCGACGACGACATGGCGTCCCCAAGACTTGGGTCGTATGTCTGTTGCTTCGATGACATACCACTCGTTCTCTCCCATTCAGGTAATAACCAGTGGTATGAGACCATGTTGCGACCAATTGTGAAATGCCGTGTACGTCGAGCATATTAGCGTGCCAGAGAGTTGCGAGGAAGGCTAGCAGTGAGCTCTATTGCCTGTTTGCCTGGTCGAACTTGTCGCTGCTGTGCTGTGTTCAGTTTTAGAACGCTCTACTGGGTTATGCCAGATTGTGCTGCATTTTTATTCACAGCCCATCATTGCAGGCATGTGCATGTGATGGCATGTACGTGTAAAGATGTCTAGCCAGAGTACAAGTCAGCCTAAAACATGAAAGGATGCACCAGGAACATGCTTTGAATACTATGGCCAACTCCATGACTACAGCTTGAACCCACGATTACAGGCTATCCATCGACCGCCTGTCGGTGGATGTAGACCTCCGAGGAATAATTTGTGAATCCACCTTTGGTGAGTAATCAATCAATTCCGGCAAACTTCTTGTGTGGTCTTTTGGTAGGAGGTCTGCCTCTTGTAATGTCAGTGTTAGCACGCCGGCTTGACGGCCTTATTCCAGTCCAAAATTCTCTTTCGCATTTGTAATCACAGCATCTTTTGTTTTCGAATCCACTGACTGCAGCTAAGAGGTTTGCGTTAGCATCATACCGTTGCATGCGTATGATAGAAGATGTAAGCTACTGCTACTTCTAGCTAAGCCAATCTATCTAAACCGATATCAGAGAGAGAGAGAGAAAGGTACTAACCTCCAAACCTGGAGGGCGTGCATAGCCGTTCAGAATTTCTGATAACAGGAGCGGGAGTCCCACGCGACTGGACAGTCCAGTAATTGGACAATGCGAAGATGCGCATCCCGGGCGCACAGTTTGGACACTTTCAAAGCGTCATCCTCGGCGACTTGTGCATGTTGCTGAATTTCAGCAGCTGCTCCCGGGATGAAAGCATTGTTGAGGTCTTTCAGTAAGTCTGCCATTCAAAGCAGAGGGTAGTCGAAGCTTGTAAGCAGCTTCCTACCATGGCAGAGAGAATATATATGAAGTTAGCAATACGATTTTCATCTTTAGATTTCCCCTCAATGACCAGCCTGGCTAGATGCGCGTCGGAGAGTCCAGTCCGACTGTGCTTCATTCAATCTTGAGGCTACTAGGTAGCTCTAAAGCATTGGAAACAAGGAGACCACTTGCAGGCGGATGTGGCTGGGAAGACTAATATCGTCGTAACAACAAATAAATGAGTGAGTTGTCTGCAATGTGAAAGGTAAACTTACCGGCATCATCGCACGGCGAAGAAAAGACTTGATTAATATGTGCAGGTGCAAGCGCACTCTCGGTCGGGGCTCGGGTTTATCTTCCGAATCCTTGCCGAGCATGAATGGATCTAGACCTTTCTCAAGGTTCCGAAGACATGGCAAGCAATGATCCGAAGATAGGAGTAACGAGTAGCTTTTACTTATTTATATAAGCTTTTATGCTGCTTGAGGGTGGGCTTATAGATTAGTGATTAATATTGAGATGAGCTATGAAATCATTAATAGGGGATCGTTGATAAAGATTAATCCGGGAGTGAGTGACTTCAGTAGTGTATGAGTATGACATAGGATAGAACACAGAATGATGTGCATATTTCTATGACAGCAAAGTAGCATGACAGCATAGATTGTCGACTATGATGGATCTGCATAATGAGAGTAGATGATCTTCATTACATTGCATTATTGCTGCTTTCCTCCGTAAAAGGTTAGAGTGAGCCAGCCCGCCCGCCCATACTGCTTTCATCTTTTATATCCTTCCTTCCGAAGACTTGGTTGCATTCTACCGAGAGTACTCTGTTCATTCTTTTCCAAATTACTGCATCTCATTCTCATATCAACACATTACACACATCCATCACACAATACACCAACGATGGTCCGCATCACTCCATCAACAGCATCATCATGCATATCAGCAACGAGCAGTAGGGCTGCACGTACTACTCCTTCAGTCAAAATTAGAAGCTTCAGCTCGACACCGATGAGAACACCAGTGAGAAGACACTCTTCTGGATCACACGCTCATTCTCTGCGTCCTTCCTTTCTGCGTCCTCTATCTTCATTGGCGGGTGTTGCTCTGAATCCTGCATCCTCCACTAGTAGCAATACCACTACTCCATCAACCACAAAAGTCAGAGCGGCCGAGAGTGTCCATTTGGAACTGGCCAAGAACAGAAGACAGCATGCTAGAGGTATCGCTACTACGAATGTCAATAGAATAGAACAGTCTCACCCTGTGGAAGCTGAAGGCGATATGGCAACCACTCAGGATCACGTAGTCATCGATGTAAGTATGGATATCAAGTCGCGTCGCTTACTCGCAGAAGATACGCGCTTTTGGAGCGTATGAAGCTATCACACTACACTTATACTGATCATGTATGCATTACCATCACCATCACCTCTCTCTCTTCAATTTCACGTCATTCATCTCTCCATTTCTTCGCTTCACCTCTCCTCTCCGCCACTCGCCTCAATCTTTTATCATCTGACGTCAAAAATGCTACATGGGAAATTATACCGCAACCCGTCGAAATCTTTTACTTGGCTGTGGCTATATCATCTATTGGGAACAACTACATGCATCTACAATATCCATCTTCTCATTCCATTCTCGTGTTCTCTCCCATGGCGAATTTCTCCCTCTCTCTCATTTACGCGCTTGCTGCTGTCATCAACGTGCCTTTTCATAAACCCTCCGAATATCCCGTTGCGCTAATCGCCACTCGCTTACCGACGACGACTACGAACCTATCAAACCATTCAAATTATATGAAATGGACACACAATAATCCATCTGTACACGTTCTCATTCGTGATGTTGACATACTGGTCAAATCCTCCACTCCCTAAATCTCTCTCTCTTGTCCGAAACCACGTATGCGAATGGTCTGAAATACGCGTTAAATAGTACCCTGAAGTTCGAGAGCGTGATCCTGAAGATTGTGAGTTGCAACAGACAAACAGTCACTCTTTCTTGTTAGTAGAAGCAATGAGCTGACGTCTAGTTCTGTACAGATGGTCACAATACTACCGGACCTGGTGTCGGAAGACATCGTTCTCGAACACTCGAGTCTCTATCTCTGAATGGCAAGGTGGGTAACTACACCGTCATTTGAGTGAATTGCATTCTTCGTATGCTGATTGGAAGTAACCTATCATCCTGTGCGACTTCAGGTCTGCGTCGTCACAGGAGCAGCAAGAGGTTTAGGTAATTTAATGGCCCGAACATTGGTTGAATCCGGTGCGAACGCATTAGCGATCATCGATTTAGATCCCGAAATCAGTAAACAAGCAGCAAAAGATGTAGAGGAATGGTTTGTTAAACATGGAGGAGCTAAAAAGGGTGAAATTAAAGCTATTGGACTAGGATGTGACGTTTCCAATGAAGAAAGTGTCAAGAATGCTATGCAGAATGTAGTGGATGAATTTGGTCATATTGATGTCCTTGTTAATTCGGCGGGTATCGTGCACAATTATCCTGCTACGGAATATCCCACGGAGAAAATGAGACAGTTATATAGTATCAATATTGATGGTTCTTTGTGAGTCGCTTTCTTTTTCTCTCCCTTTCTCTCCTACTCTTTTTCTTCAATGCTCTTCTCCCCTACTCCTTCTTTTCTCTTCACGTCTTTGCTATTCTACATTTTCATTCTACGCATCGCGCTCTCACTATTTCCCACTTTCTATCAACCTTTCTCCATCTACTGCGAACCTCAGAGAACCCATACTCCATACATCTCCCCTCATCAGTCCTCCTAACCTCTTCCCCACCCCTAACATCTCTCCCCAGTCCTTCAATTTTCCCATGTTTGAATAGCCTAAGCTGACAAAATCTTCTTCCTTCTTTCCTTTCTTTTCGTCCCGAAAATCTAGCTTCTGCGCACGTGAAGCCGCCAAGCATATGCTAGCGCAAGAACGACCCGGCAGTATAGTATTCATCGGTTCAATGTCAGGCAGTATCGTGAATATTCCCCAGCCTCAAACGCCTTACAACGCTTCAAAAGCAGCAGTAAAGCACATGGCATCCTCACTAGCTGTAGAATGGGCACGCAAGAATATCAGAGTGAACAGTATAGCGCCCGGTTATATGGTCACTTCTTTAACTAGAACTATCCTAGACGCAAACCCGGACTTGGAAGCTACTTGGACTAGCTTGACTCCTATGGGACGCCTTGGTGCTCCAGAAGACCTAAAGGGAGCTATTGTCTTCCTAGCTTCAGACTCGAGTGAATTCGTTACTGGAACAGAATTGAAGGTAGATGGTGGATACTGCTGCACCTAATGGAAAAAAACGACACCTTTCAATTGTTAAAAGTGAAGCCATCAAACATTACCCGCCATCATCAAGGACATTTACAAATCCATCAATGCAGTTGAGAAAGAAAGAAGCAAGGAGGCCAACAGAGAGACAAACAGGAACTGGATGCAGTGGTGCCGTTCCGTACACTCGCGTTATATACTTGCAGCAAGGTTTCCTATTACAGCACCCGAAAAAAATACTCGAGTCGCAAGTCCTGGCACCTAGGTGCAGGGGACCGATTCCAGTTATCCCATGCCTGCAACTATTTCACGCGTTCAATCACCTAGACACATAGATATCAGTCACATTGTGTTTGCGTTACATCTCCTTTCTCGGTACGAAAAATCTATGTATTTCTTTAGTATATACTGTTCGTGAAATGCGTAAAGTCTCCTAAATTGAATTCTGGATTAAAAGTTGCACTTGGTGCGCGAATTCTGGCTAACTGCTTTGTAGTCCGAAGTGTTCTTGCTAGTACGCTATTGCGACTGGAACAATGAATGTGTCTAGAATGCGGTGCTACCTACCTAGCAAACTGATGCGCACTTGCCGTGATTCTTGTCTCGCCTGTCCGAATATGCCTGATATTGAAAGGAGGGATTGCTTGGCTGAGCGTCGTTCGATATTTCGCCGTCTGTCCGTCGAAGAGACCGGAACTAAACGTAGTTCGCAATGCGGCAGCTGAGTATTTGTGTGGTGCCGTGGGGTGCTTGCAGAGGCGCTTGGATGTCAATGAACCGTCTCGACCGTCCGCTTGTGCAGGTGGAGGACCATTACGTCTTCGGAAAGTTCTCTTTCCATGCTTTCTCCACTGTATTAGTAGCCGAGCCTTCCGCAGCATAGACTTCTCTCTTCCAAATCTCTACTCTTTTCTTGACTTCTTCAAGTATCCACTCGCAAGCTCTGAAAGCTTCCTTTCTATGAGGCGAGCTTACGACTATTGAGATGGAACTTTCTGTCGGAGGTACTATGCCCAATCTATGTATCAATGATATTCTTGCTAATTCTTTGATTGTAGATGTTTGTGAATGAACTTGAGGGATTAGATCTGAGGATGGAGGCTGTACTGCGGTTTGTTCAGTACTGGATGGTGAACTACGATGCGATAGTGGATGTGGATATGATGGCCATTCGAAAGAAAAAGCGCCCTGCGATGAAAGTAGACGGGCTTCTTTGACTATTGCAGTCATGGTTTTAAGGGCCATAGAAGTGTATGCTTCGTATTCGAGCTCGGTGACCGTTTTTCCTGTGACGAAGCTTCAGCAATTCGTTCCAAGGAATGACAGAACACACATTATGAACCTTTGAAGTTATCTCTTGTCGTGCCTATGAATGAACAGATAGCACCCGCAGCCGAATCTCTGGCCAGGTTAATCTCGTGCTGTTCATCGATAGACTTCATCGTCAGCGCAACATGGTCGCCGTTTTCCGTCGTAGCTTTAAATGGATCATAGGGCAGTGACATGGCCATTGTGTAGCAGTCAGAAAGCGACAGTTGTAGTGAAATGACACCGTACAAGAGAAAGCCCACTGCAATGCACTGTCACGTTCAATGTCGGCTTTCAAAGGCCGTGATCGAGTCTGTTCAATGGACACTTCATTGCTATCTGCTTTTGCACTCTTCTGCTTCTACCGCATGTTTCTAACGTACAGCTCCAACCATGCTCATTCAGAACTCACACCATGATGTCGAGACTCCGACTGGAACGATGCGAGTCCACATCGTGTCGCCCAAGTGCGTTTAGTCAGATAACGTGGCAGCAACGATGCACTTCTCCGCTTGGAGTGCACAAGCAACAACAACAACAAGACAAGACAAGCAAGAAGCTGATCTACTCCGTTGCTCTCTTCATTACCATCTCTGTCCGTTAGACTTCCAACTTATCCGCATGCCAAATTCCCTGGTGTAGTCGTCTTCTCCGAAATCTATCAAGTAACCGGACCTGTCCTGCGTTTTGCCGAAATGATAGCCGCTCGTGAGTACCGCAGTTTACTTCTTCTTGGCTTTCTGTACCATGGCATCAAAGCTGAGAGAGATTGATTCACCAGACGGCTATGTAGTAGGTAAGGGTGTCTCGCTACATTAGCGCTGTCATTACTCCTGGTTGTATACGCCAGGCTAATGCCCTGCTTACATTGCAGCTGCACCTTGCGTATTTCACGAGTTCGAGGGTCCCACAGCTCTAGCATATGACGTTGTAAGTGCCCGATGGCATCAACAATACCTCTTATCTGCTAATGTGGACCGATACTTGATTCCGCGTGGCGTAGGAAGGAACCGATAAAGGCAATGCATACAAGAAGGACAAGTTACTGAAAGCCTACGATGACGACTCAAAAGCTACCATTGATCTGCTAGAATCATTACCGAATTGTAACGGGCGGATATCAGCTACTGGCATGTGCCTAGGTGGACATCTAGCTTTCCGAGTGAGCATTGTGCCGCTTTTTCGTCGCTTTCAGTGACTTGTCTAACAAATTCATGATGGATACAGTGTGCTTTTGACCCTCGCATATTGTCAACATGCTGTTTCTTTCCTACCGATATTCACGACGAACAGCTCGGAAGCCCAACGCCTTCAGACAGTCTAAAGCGATGTTCCGAGATTCAAGGCGAGTTAATGATGATCCTGGGAGTGAACGATACGCACGTCGATCTAGCCGGACGTACGCTCATCCGCAAGCGACTCTACGAACTTCCAATCAGTCTAAGCTGGATGGAAGTGCAAGCTGGGCACGCTTTCATACGTGATGAACTTAGTAAAGGTCGTTATGACGGTGCTCTTGCGAGGAATTGCATAAGCTTTATGTTGGAGATGTTTGATAGGACTATTGGAAGAGATCTGGGTCCAAAAGTGGGCAAGGATGAACCACCCCCGCATATTTGCTAGACTACATTGGTCGAAGTTTAAGGTTCTCCTAGCAATCTAGCACTCTACCACTAGTTCCCTCCATGCAGGATTGCAAATATTTGATGGCAGCTCTTCCTATCTTATCAATCCCGAGAACAGCTCATCAGGAAAGAGGATCCTCGACTTGCGTCACGCTGACGTTTCCGTCGTCTTCGATTCTTATCTCCGTCACAAACGGTCCTTTTTCCGCCGATGATTCGACAAGACCAGGCAAGGTCACGTATACGATATACTCGTGAAAGCCAACCTCTTTTGGTGAGCAAGTCTCTTCGTGGGACAGTTCACCACCTTTCCAAATGAAAGGAACAGTCGGTTCCGGTGTAGAAGCGCCTATTCGTGTCTCTGCGTCTAATTCTAGCTCGGATCCTTCAGAAGAGGAAGGTGAATGGCGTTCCCCTTCAAAATGCTGCACAGTTGATTCTTCACTTGACTGCACAACTTCAACGATAAGCGAGTCATTCGCAAAGTCCAGCTGGGCACTTACCCCTTCTCTTGCCTCTTCAAGCTGGCCTTCATTCTCCGGTAATGCTCCTGTAGAGACGGCATTACCCGGCACAGGCTCCACTTCTTCCCACCTGAATGCTGAGCTCTCGATGGTATGTTCGATTTGTGCGCTGGTGTTCTCATGCGTGGCTGTGTACCTCTGCCAATGGTCCTCTATAGCTCTCATAGAGCCAGTGAAACCAAGCCGCTAGGAGTGAGTGTATACCAGATGTGTACATTCTGCGGAGAACTGTGTTACGTTCGAGAAATCCTGCCAAAGCCTGTCAGACAGGTTTGTCTGGTCAGCAAACAAGTCGAACAAGCTGGCTGTCAACCAAGATCGCAGCATCGAATGCAAGGTCCAAGACACATACAGTAGTCTAGATATAATACGGTTCCTAGGAAACAATGTTATGGGACGTAATCATCTATATTGCACAACAACAGCAACACGAGAGGAGTAATGCGCCGTACATGATTACTCCGCTCCAGCTAGTATTTGGCCCAAACCATGATCAAGATTATAGGGCAATGCAGCTGCTACCCTTCTCTTGACGATAGCATATGCCGTGGTGTCGTCTGAGCCATATCGCTGGCAATCATGGCGGAAATGCCACATCCAAACTCGTTGCAGAACTTGGTCGACTTGGGCATCTGTGGTTTGGCTAAGGCATGGCTTGAGGATGGGTTCGGGCGTCCAAGTCTCCTGATGGAATAATAAGCAAATCCAGCTTAGCTTTCTGGTCACTTCACAAGTGCATGAATCTTATCTCACCGATTCGACTAAAGACAGGGGAAAGGCCGACAGTCCGCAATGTGTCACGCGCTCGCAAAGTTGCAATAGACCTGCAATTCAAGCCGCTATCAGTTTTCGTTTCCGGTTTGGAGAGTGCCAATAGCCACTGACCATCGTTGAAGACACGCCCTGCCATCGGCTTGAAGGAGTGCTCCGCTCTGCGAACAACGCAAGTTTAGCTTAGTACAAACGTTCAATTGACTCATTGTACACCCACGGCCAATTATCAGGACCATAGCTTAGCCCACAAGCCGTCTGCAGCATCTTCTCTGCGACTGGGCTTGGTTCCGGTCCGACAACATAAAGGTGATTGTTGTAGAAGTGAGGCGATTTGGTTCCCTTTTGCCCGGCTTCGGGATAGTATGCAGGCGCCAGCGGTCCAACTCGTAGGAGGCTGAAAAAGTAATATGAGGTAGCCTTCAATACAAGCTATTGGCAAGTTGGAAGGGTGTGAAAGTTTGTGGCTTACTCAGTGACATCGCGCACGAATACAACGTCGGAGTCCACCCAGACGCCACCGTACTGTGATGCGCATACATTGACAGGCGCGATAATTCATACGTCAACTGCTGTACTTGAGAATGGGACACTCTGTCCTAACCTGCTTACCTTGCTCAGCAATAGCAGCCGTGTGAGATTCGATAGACTAGCTGGCTTCATATTCTTTTCCTTTCTCGTTTCTTCGTCTGTCCAATCTGGCATGTCCATCAAGCAAGTACCTTCGCTTTCCTCCAATCGGTCGAGAATTCTAAACTCGATGCTGCTCGGGGCCAAATCTTCATAGTGTTCAAGGACCTCAGGAGGTGGTGGGATTTCGCGAGCATGCCAGAATATGATTCTACAGTCGCAAAAGACGTGAAAATGTCAATACAAGAGGGACAGTGTGCACAATCCAAGGATTGCACAGGAAGCCTACCTATGACCAGCTTGCAAGCGCTGCGTAGCCAGGAACGAGTCGATAGTCAGCTCCAATTCCTCTAGCCATGGTCCTTCCCAGTGCACGTGAAACAGAAAGCCGCCTTTGGGAATTGGATAGCTAGGGCAGCCCGATTCAGTTGCGAAGCTTCGTCTCCATTCGTCTAGAGGACGAGGACTCTTGAGTATCCCTTTTCTCGTCACATAGTCATGTACACACTAAGAATCGTCACAAAGTATAGGATTGAGTGTCAGCTTCCAGTATTCCTGTAAGCTCAGATTGCTGAAACACGCGTCGATCGACTGACCGAAGGAGGATTATAAGTACGCGACCATGAGGCAGGTGCTATCGCATTCTGGACGAAGTAGTCTGCATCACTGAGTGCTTCTTTGGGAATTGGAATACCGAATGTCTTGGCCTTGAGAACAGTTGAAACCTCTCCTGCTTTTGCCCAGATCTGTTCAGTGTGCTGCTCTTGCGCGCCGACAGCAAGCAGTGCGAGGCACAAGACGGTCCCGACAGCACCACATATCCAGTATCGTGCCGGAACTCCAGATGCTTTGGCTTGGATATTAGTCTTGAGTCTGTCGTAGGATTGCCGCGACCGCATTGGCGACGATAGCGCGACCATTGGTGAAAGTGTTGAAGATCCCTGAAATCAGACCTGAGTGCAGTATGACAGAAAGAAGTCCAGTTGGAGAGGTTCTATCAGCGATCCAGAATACAGATACAAGAGCATGACGATTCTGCCGATACGATATACACAGAGCCATGCTATTTCTATCTTTTCATATCATTTCACAACATCACACGCGAGCCCTGCATTCGCGTCTCTTTTCTCGCATTCCTGGCGGCGTTGGCACCTGGATCCCAGCTGCAGCTGGCGGAAGAATGTCCGTGTGGCATGGAGACAGAACGATGATATCCACGGTCGCGTGAGCAACCCTGCCACAGATGTCATATCGTACGTTCCTGCCGGTGTTTCGATGTTTTCGCTGGTGAAAGAAGAATATACCCGCTCGACATAAGGTTGCGGTAAGCTGTTACCGGAGGACCGGAACGACCAACGCTTAGTCAGCGGCAGATTTGTATAGTACGACGACCTTACCTTCAGGAAATTGGCTGGCTAGCCTGTCCTCTCGAAATCTGTACCGAGTATGTCGTAAGCTCAGCTTAGGTGCCAATATATGCCTATGCACTGCTGTTATAGCAAGTGCGACGCGAAATTGTCGTGACAGGAAACGGTATGCATTGATGATATGACAGCGCCGCCCGAACAATGAAAAGCTAGAAGAACGGCGATTGGATTAGATATGGCGGAATTATAATAAGGCGGTGCATGTCATCGCCAGAAGACCTGGAAGGCATCCGGCTAGGCTTTTCTTATACAGAATTATATTAAGTTACATGGTTTCGCAGCAGTCTCCACGATGCGGACTGAAGATTGACGCGTCCGGGAACACGTTCTGCATTTCATCTTGGGATCTTCCTTCTCAGCGCGTATGCTGAAGCATTGGTAACGTAGATTTGTCGGCGATTGACGAACCCCCTTCACAGTCCGCTAATTCCGCTTTCGCCGCCTGCAATGTAGACATGCTCATGTCTGTCCTTGCGGTACCATACGAATTGACCTAATACGAAGAAGTCCAAGAAGATCGTGCCTGCGCTTCCTACTAGCCATGATAGATTCAGCCAGATATGTTGAGGCGCTGTGCTTGGGAGGAGAATAGTGCCACAGTATGTAACGTTGCCGAGAACACTATCATACATGGTCGAGGAGGCGTATTCTCAGTACTAGATGTATGCAATGTGCAGCATGAAGCAATCCTCACCTGAAGCAGAACATCATCAGACTCAGTCCTTGGCATTTCGTCTCTGTATTTTTGATGATTTGAGGAATTCGAGATCCAAGATATAAAGCAGCGGAAATCCAACCAACAGCTTGACCTGGTGTTGACCACCCTTCATCTTCCCTCGGTAAGTTCTTGTGCTTTCCAGTTGATATCCAAGCTACTATTCCGGTTGTAGTGATGAAGACAGCAGCTAGCGTATACGCAAGGATCGATATCCAATTATGTCTGAAGCAAGCACGAATCTTCTGTACGAATGAAGCATCTTCGTAGTCGCCAGAATGGCCATTCCCAATAAGAGGCGTCCGTTCTGAAGCTTCTATGATTCTGCTTCCAGTACCACCCTTGTCGAATAGCTCGGGATGCTTGCGTCGCTTCATGCGATAATAGTAGATGAGATATAGCATGAGTATATCACATAGTGCATAGTAAACTGCTAAGAGCGATATTGTTGGCGTGAGCTTCTGCACAAGTGCTCCAGCTAGACCGGTCAAGTCTCCCGTCAGCCACTGCTCGCATATGCGAAATGCATGACGAGGGTAGGAAAAAGGTTATATTTGAAAGTTTGGGCGGATTTGTCGGCAAAGAAGATGAAGGCTATCAGCATATGAGAACCTGCGAGCTATCAATGAAACTTGTCCACCTACAATGCATAGGAAGAGCACAGAAAGACCTTCGCCGCTTTGTAGATAGATGATCTCGGCTATCTGTGGGACGTAGACCACAATCCAGAAAGCGATGCTGCAAGCGAGATTAGAGCAGGATGAGCTTGATGGGCCATATGTATGCATTAGCGCATCTCTTCATGCTATTCACCTGACGAAGCCAGAAGTGAGCCCCCATCGGAGTCCTGCATTGTTACAGAGTCATGCAAAGAAATGGTGAGCTAGCTACGAAACAGTCTGATTTGAATCAACCTACGTTCATCGAGAGTGAGATGCATCTTTGCACACCTCACTAGCAGCACTCTCACAGGCAGAGAATGCTGTAAGATATGGTGTGGTGTAAGAAGTGAAAAGCTCTTTTGCATCTCTCTCTCACTTCTTCGTTTCGATCATCACCATTTACATCCGCCGACATTGACAGCTCGGCCGCGGACAGCTTAATACAGCAGCACTGCCATCAAGAGGATTGTCATACTTCTTATTTCAAGGCCAGTATAGCATTCCGCTACCGCCGGACATGGGCTCGACGAGATCCGCCCAACAAGCTCACCGCGATGCCATCAACATCCAGCGCATGCTGTCGAGACTCGAAGCAGCTACGGAGAAGCAACAGCATGAGCCTAGCACGAGCTATACTACCACGAAGGACTATTACAAGACACTGTCTACGCTATCTGTACGGCTGTAGCACTGTTGTGACAGACTACAATGACCTAGCTGATGCCCGATCACGCGCCGCACATTGCCGTCGACGTGTTCATTCCCTATAGAGCATCAAGAACGCCAAGAAGCTGCTGGATGAGAGTGTCACAGACGGTACTGCAAGGTATGCAACCTATTTGCGTACCTCCTTTTTCCCCTCTGACCGCTCGGCCTTACGCAGATCGGATCTCGCGAACCGTTTGGGCAAGCTACAGTCGCATTACCAGACTATACTTCAGGTTCGTCGATTCGCTCGGACTTTTATAATCCCTGATCCTGACATATGCTACCTCAGAATACTCCTAGACCTCATCATCTTAATCCTCGCCCGGATCTCGAACATCTACGGCCCGTTTTACCCATAGCAAGCGAAGTGGAACCCATCTCATCACCGAGCAACGAGAGGTCAGACTCTATCATACCTGACTTACCTACACCTGAAGCACAAGCAGCAAGTAATCTGCTGTCACTCGGCGAAGATGAAGCAGACCTCAGCGGCGTCATGCAGCCCAGACGCCAATCCTCTATAGACGGCGTACCCGATGCCATTACATCTCTCTCGTCAACTCGCTCGCCCGATAGTACAGGTACACGGCCCTCGTACAACGCTCGAACTTCCTCTCGCTCATATGGAAAGTCAGACACGCCGGCAACGACGCAATCTCTGTCCAATCTATTGTCACATCACCGAAGTGAACAAGAATCACTTACGGAAGAACTAGCCACAATGGCCTCACGACTCAAAATGAACAGTTTGGAATTCTCACAGTTACTAGAGAAGGACAAAGGCTTGCTTGAGAATGCAGAAAATCAATTGGACGGAAATCTAAGCGGCATGATCAAGGAAAGAGATAGATTGAAAGCGTATAAAAAGACAGGAGGTGTGACGACTTGGTTCGTCATAGGATCGGTGTTGGCGGTGTTGTTCGCGTGGTTATTCATGTTTGCCTTGATGCGGGTCTTTTGAAAAGTAGAATGTAACGTTCGCAAATATATGACAATCCGCTACACACAAGAGTACAAACTATGCCTGAAGCCACAAATCATGCTGTTTGAGCGAGCTACGCTGACGGGCATCGCGTGAACTTGGTTTGCATTGCTTTGTTCTGGTTTGCGTTGCTTCTTCTGCCCGAATGATTTACAGTACAACAAGCTGAAATATCATTATCTTTGACTTTGTTCAAAGCTTGCCTGTCGATGCGGAACAAAGTGCGTTTACAGGCGCATCAGGTGTGTACATCGCTCCCAACATAGTGCAGGACCTTTTAGCCTGCCTCCACCCAATAACGTACGCGACAGACAGAAGACAAAATGTTATTTCCACAGTAGCTTCCATCAATCGATGACGATAGCCAATCCTCACAGATGGATAGGTTCGATCCTCGAAAGATCCTTATGCATAGACAAATAGTTTGCGAGGTACGAATGTTGACCTATAGGCATTCAACAAGTTCTTCCTTGAAGTTCTCTTTGTGACGTGTTTTTCTATATTACTCTTGCATTGACTTGCCGCCCTCAGATGGTGCGTCGAGGCAGTGCTTGCTGGTTCTTCATACCAACATGTACAGAGCTTCTTGCAAGCTTAGATGCGGGCCTTTTAGTACAGGTGATGTTTTGCAGACTTCACGCAGGTTTTTGCTATTCCCCTTCCTATGTCATAATTCCTGGAAGCGGGCTCTTTTGACTCCATCTTTAATGTCTTCATCCTGACTTCTCTTCCCTGAATTACCTGACTGCTGCTGGGCATTCGAAGCTGTGGCGGAATTTGCGGTGTTGATGCCTGCATTAACAGTAGGGCTGGGAGAGGGCGTGAAACCAGTTTTACCGAGGCCATTCAAGATGTTCTGGTATTCGTCATTACTTAAGCCAAGACCGAAGAAAGGGTTGTAGTTAGGATCCAAGTTATCAGTGTCGATGTTCTCCAGCTGATTGACGTTCGGTGCCATTTCTGGATTTTGATGTATTTGTTTCAAGTGAATCAGATGTTTCTCTAACATTGATAGCATGCCTTCTTTTGTGAAAGGTTTGGGTAGGACATCATTCATTCCATGTGAGAAGTACGTCAGAATCTCATCTGGCCTCGAATTACCCGTCATTGAAATGATCGGTGTCATAGCATCGAATTGTCGAATGAGAGATGTGGCTGAAACGCCATCGAGATTTGGCATGGAGACGTCCATCATGCATATATCATATACGCCAGATTGCATCTTGTTGACTGCCTCGACACCATCAGATGCCACTTCGATGGTGCACCCGAACAGCTGTAGGAACTTGGTAGTGAGATTCCTGCATACTGCATCGTCTTCCACAAGCAACACTCTTGGCGGAACAGACCATCCAGGAATGTAAGTCGCTCTTCTGACAAGCAATGGCTGCGACGTGAGAGCCGATCTGACGGCCATGCTCGATTGACCTCCCTTGAGAGCAGCAGCGAACGCAGCAATGTCTTCGCCATCGAGGGGATAGCTCATATTCTTGTTGACGTTGGTATTCTGCTGTGTAAGGGCAGAGGTACCTTCAGGAGTCGCACTGCCTGTTCCGGTAGGGTCATCTTGCGATTCCTCCCTCGATGAATAGATCCCACCAGAGTTGAGGGTTGAGATCATGACTGCTCCGGGTGTGATAGCTGGCGTACTGCTTATGGGGGCAGATCCAGGAGCGGGGAAGTAGTCCATTTGCGGCTCGTTGTGATGATGCGACGAAGTAGGTAAAGATAGGTGATTTGACGATTGCGAAACTTGATTGATTTGATGTTGATTAAGTCCCCCATTACCGCCTCCATAGTGTCCGAGCATGCCACTTTCGTTGTTGCCTCCTCCTCCTTGTTGCTGATGTGGACCAGTTCCGAGCCTCACCTCACCCATGTTAGCGAATGACGTGCCCGATTCCGAAGCGCTAGAAGGTGAATCCATGGTATTCTCCCTGAGATGAGCTTGAGTCGAAGAAGGGAAGTATGAATACTGCTGTTGGGCCTGTACAGGATTTGGATGCTGTAACGGTGTCTGTTGCTGCTGCGATTGACTGTGTGATTGCTGTTGTGATAGATAGGCGTGTTGCTGATGTGGAGTTTGAGACTGCATGCTCTGCTGCTGTTGCTGCTGTAGCTGAGGTTGATACGCATTCTGGTGCGTTGTATACGGCTGAGCCATAGGGTACCCTCCATAAGTCGACTGTGACTCATTACCGTAGGTTGTATGTGTATTCATGCCATTAACGGCATTATTATTTCCACCTCCAAAGTCGGGCGAACCACCTTGGACCTCCCAAGTATTCTGATTCATATGATTCATCTGTTGTGGCTGTCCTTGACCCATTCTTTGCTGCTGTTGTGGTACCTGCATACCACTTTGAGGCATACCAGTCCCACCGTTTGCATTTCCAGAAGGAGAAGTCGCCCTCCTCATTCCATTGACAAATAAACCCAATTGTTCCGCTCTCCTCGTAGTTTCAGTCATTTTATCATATCTGCTCCGTGATATTTCGCTATAAGTAGCCATAAGTTGCTGAGCATCCGCAGACGGTGGGAACCCAGGTGAATCACCTGGATTCGTGAGTGATATTAATCTGCATTCTAAGTTGATCATGTATTGTAACATGCTTGCCGTGAAGGCGTCTTGGGCTGCAATAGCTCGATGTTGGCCAAGAAGATCAGCCATGAGAGCCTGTAAGAACGGTATCGCGTGTCAGCCAGCTTATTCCTGCCACCGAAAGGAAAGGGGCTCTGGAGGAAAGCAATGTCCTCATGCGGCAAAGTGACTTACCTGATATTGAGCACTAAACCTATCCAAGTGCATCTCAATCTGTCTCTGATTTCCCATCAAGATCCTAATCTGTCTATCCAAATGCTGCATCTCCTCGGCAGTTTGCTGACTTTGCATCACGCTAGCCGACGACATGCCATTCGGGCCATGTCCACCAGGATGTGCTGTACTGCTTCCACTTCCTGCACTATTATGTGCTGAGCCTCCTGATGTGATGATTGAACCTCCCGGTGGTGTTTCGGGCTTCTTGTTGGTCGTGATTTTACGCTTGATATTCTCTAATGAATGCTTTTGATCCGCTGTAAAGCTTGGATGTCTGAACTCCCAGTACTATTCCAGGAGTGATGGGGCACGAAGAAGGACGGAGTCAGCTCGAGTACGTAGGATGAAAATGGACACTTTTAAACGCACGTTCTCGCCAGGCGCATCACCTTGTCCTTCGGGGTTCTTGACCTTGTGAAAATCATACTTGTTAAGCTGTCTAACGAAAGACGCGAAATTTGAATGTTTGAAATGAGACGGCAGGATGGTTTTTGTAAATTCATTCATGTCCTATTTAACATAACAGCGCGCGTGTTAGCTCTTCTGAGTCTTCTTGAACACGGAGATGTATTACCCTAAATTCTCGGGCAAATCAGAGGTCGTGCATACCTTGACTATGAAAGATTCGCCTTTTGAACCCCATGACACGATTGTTTTATATTGATCTTCTTCCAGCATTCTATTACGCCATTGTACGTAACGGGAAAAGAGAACAGACCAACAAATGGATGAATTCATCAGTCCTGTAATTAAGCACAAGTATCGGGTCTTCCCGAATCCGGTTCTAGGGCGTCGTCTTTCTAGCACTCACCTGTATAGCTTTTTCACGAAATCAGAAGCACCACCACCTTGTCTTCCCTTTGCAGTTGTAGCAGTCGCACCGCTACCAGTGTTGGACGAGTTAGCAGCAGCTGATGTCCCACTAGCTGAGGTATTGCTGGCAGAAGTACCAGCTCCAAGTGGTGTATTCGACCCTGCGCTATTCGCTCTTTGATCATTTGACGATGATCCTTGACGTTGTTGTTGTAGATGAGGCGGATGTTCCGAGTGCGGTGTTCCACTTATACTTGTACCGCTTCCTCCTCCTTGCTGTTGTTGATGTGGAAGTACATGATTTGCCAGGTTCGATGATCTAGGAATATTGCTGCTGCTATTCGCAGCAGCGTTTCCTCCTCCTCCTCCTCCTCCTCCTCTACCCTGAGGTATATTACTGAACTGAAAAGGACGCGATGGAATATGACTTTCTAGATTTGCCGAGTTTCCAACGGCGGCGGCGTTGCTGCCATCTCCTGGATTATGTGTTTGAGGAGTAGCCGGAGACATGATTTGTAGAGAGAGAGAGAGAGAGGAAAGTCGGGAAAAAAGTGTGACAATTGTAGCTGGAAGCTTAAGAGACGCTCTGAAAGCAGGTGTTGTTGGTCTATGACAACCTCTGCTTGCTTGTGGAAAGCCTGAAGCTCTTTCGATTGCCTCGTCTTCTCGAGATGGGCGCTCGGTGCGATTTGATTGCTTCTAGGGTGTTTTGGTATGCCAGAATCCAGGACGGGACGTGCCTGGGGTCGTATACTGATTGCAGTCTTCAACTGAATGAACTTCTTCAAGCTATCGTCGATAATGAATGTGACCGCCTTAGCTTCTTGCTTGATGGGTATGCCTATGCTATGCAAGCGGCAGCCGCAGCAATGCACTCGGTAACTTGACGGTGTTGAAGTACGACGAGGACGATGATGACGATTCCTTCGAGTCCATGAAGAGCTGCTTACTCTACTCTACCTCTAGCAGCAGTGTGGATGGTTGCGTGTATTGCCCTGCTCTGCTGCTCGGATGAGATGGATGAGATGAAGGCCTGCCTTGTATGCCAGTGCCAGCGGGCTGAACTGAATGCAGATCGAGAGAGAGAGCTCTTGATTTGACAGGCGGTTGGACGAGGTCTGAGCGAGAGAGTGCTCGTAGTAGGTAGGAGTTGACCCTGTTCCCTACACTCTTGCTGTGCTGTACTGGTGAAGGCTCTTCCATGCACACCTGCTTTAATGCCTTGCTTGCCTTGGTATTGCTTAGAAGGAAAGCTTGCAGGTCAGGGAAAGCTTGTATGTACAAGCGAGAGAGAGAGAAAAGATCATCATCAAGTAATATATTATATTGCTGACATTAGTAATGCAATGTAATGTAGATCCACATTAGAGTTACACTCCATTCGATTATCTATTCAAAGCTATTTACAATGTGATATTAGTATTATTGCTCGCATGCCTCGGTCTCACTGTTGATGCGATGCGATGGTGTATACAATGCCGCATTATAGCACATCGATGAATACCGTACATCGTCGAGTAGAGTCATCAGTCAGTATCATTGCATATCCTGTCATTCCGCAGATGCCCTTCTTCTCTTGTCTGTCAACATGTCCTCAGGCTGGTTGTAGGCCATGCACATGAACACCATGTCAAGCTCTCTATCCAGTTGTATATGATAGCGTATCAAGCAATGCTTCTCCATGTTGTGTGTGTGTGCGTGTGGTATCATATAGATGTCGCACTTCTATAACATTGGCCATGCATGCATGCATGCATGCATGCAGTTGTAGTCCAGTCAAGCGATGCATGCTTGCATTCTGTTCTTTCTATCTTCTTGCCTTCGTTGACCGCAACCCAATCGCATTCCTGCCAAAAGAGCTTCAATTATTGGGAGTCTCGGATATTCAAGAGTTAGGAAGGAGCATTCTTCTCATCAAGAGACTACGGTACACCTCTCATTCAAGTCTGCATCAGCCACCATGCTTTCATCTCTTCGAATGGCAGTACGCCAGCAACCTGCTGCTGGCTGCGTGATGGCCAGAAGATCAGCCATCATTACTCAAGCCGCATCAGGAGTCCGCTTCAACAGCAGCAGCAGCAAGTCAGATAAGAAGGACCACGAGCCAGACTCAACTTCAAAAGAAGTACTGGCTGCAGAAGCCGCAGCTGAAGCTGATAGAGCCCTAACTCAGCATCGTGCAGAGGGCGAACATGTAGCGGCTGCTGCCGTCTCGGGAGCACCTACTGAACTTCAGAGAAGACCAGTGAGGATCTATCAGGTGCGTAATATCGTCTCTGTAGCCGGTCTATGTACTGCCCAGGAGGTACCTTGCGACGGCTATAGTCTCGTGCATACTTCTCTGAACAAGTCGGAGAATGGAGCTCGATCGAGGCTGGATGCATACTGACCTTGCTTGATTTCCATCTTCATTCGTGATATAGCCATCGCAAGAGTCTACTCAGAGTGAGTGTGGTCATCCTGTGACTAGCTTGTGTACCTGTACGCATACTGACTCTCTACATTGTCCCGTCAGGCGCCAAAGCTACAAGGTACGATCACCTTGTCTTCCTGCGATTCATGCAGGAGACACATCAGGATACGAAGGGACTATGTGCGCTAACTTCGTTCAAACATGCATCGACATATACAGCTGGCACTGGAGAATCGACTGGGATACCCTTCCAGGTGCGTTTCCGTTCGTATCGCTGTCGGTCAGATTTCCGTCGTCTGCCGGAGAAGCTGCCAATTGCAGATATATACATTCTAGGATACTAAGTGTCTGAAATTACCTTTTAACAGGCGCAGGACGATGGGAGAATGCCCTGATGGGCTGGGCAAGCAGTGCTGACTACGTTCAGGAAGTGGACCTTCTACCTTTTAAAGTAGTACCTTTTGCCGTCTTTCTAATGTGATTTGTGGGCGATTACAGAGGTACCCACATCAAATTCAAGACTAAACAAGATGCTATCAACTTTGCTGAGAAACAAGGATACCCTTACTTCGTTCAAGAACCTCAACATGCTCGTATTCCACCCAAGTCGTACTCTGATAACTTCCGTAAGTTTCTCTTTCTACCGTTTATTCGTTATTTCGGAATTCGCCAAGGACCCGTTCAATAGCGCACGTACCGGATGATTTGATATGATTTTCGCAAGTATGATACTGATAAATAATCTCTTGTGTTATGATAGTTTACTCTCCTGGCAAGATCAGATACATTCGAACCAAGTAGGGTTCTTTCCTTCAAGTAGCCACATTTCCCTACATTGGGGCCAGCAACGTGATATCGACTGTACCAGAGTTTGATTTGTAACATTTTCACCTGCTGTAAACGACTACTGCTTCTATCCGAGGGCATTGCATGTGCTCTCATTTGACGAGGCGTCTCGACTTACAGATCTACTTTGCAGCCGGGAGAAAAAGACCGACCTTACGCGCCCGATGCACAACGAACAAGCGCACAATGAGCACACGCAGACCTCGGGGAAATCTATCTTCTCTAACATCATATCACGAGAGCAAAAAGCTGCACAGGCAGGTAGGAAGGCACAGCAATCGTCATTCGAATTCGCAAGGTCTGCCATGTTATGTACACTAACGTATTGTATATCCCAATAGCTAGACCCTTCGAATCACATACTAGCACGCCGCTGAAAGATAGACGTATTTCCGGCCTGTGCCGCATAAACCTGACATGCAGCCTCGTGCGATGAGGCTGCAAATCAGGTTTGTGCAGCACAGACCGGAAACGTCTCGAAATACAATACGTTTCAAAAATACAGTAATTCTGAAGACGCTGCCGCCGCGTCCCCGAATTGTTTCCCTAAGTGGACGCTAACGTACGTATACAGGAACGTGCCTGTCGTTCTTGTAATCTCTCCGTTCTGAAATCTTCGAACTTATCTTCCGTCATCTCTTTCAATGTCTTCCATCCCGTCGTAAAGAGGACTCTCTTCAATCCCACGAACTCGCAGTGATCTTCGTTCTCCACATCGACAGTGCCATATCGGAATCGTCTTTCAAAGCGCTTTCGAGACTTATAGTCATCCAACAATGCGTCAAAGGTATCCGGAGAAACCAGCGAGGGTGGAAAGATGGCATTGATATCTTCTTCGGAAGGCTTGATGGCGATTTCTGAAAATCGTTTGTTTCGCCTTCGTGCAGGTAGTTTATGGAAGGAGTTGCTTCTGGACCGTATTACAGGCGTGATGGGGGTATCTTCCTCTGTGTCATCTTCTGAATCCGACTGGACTCCTGACGCAAGTCTGCCAATGCTTCGATAGCCTTCGTCTGTGTGCGAGCCAGCTTGAGTGAAAGACGTCGGATCCATGACTATCCGATCCGTTGATAAAGCGCGCAAAGCTGCTTTCACTGTTGCAAGCTGTGTAATGGTGAATTCGTCGGCTCGCGCGATGACGGGGATGACATTGACTCTCTTCGATAGCTGTTTGATGATATGCAAATGGTGTGGAGACACTTTGACATGGGTACTCGGTTCACTATCACCCTTCAGCGTTGGACTGCATGCTGAGTCGAGAGAAAAGCAGGTTTGATCTAAAAAGCTTTAGCAAAACATGTTAGCTAATGCATTCGCTACACATCAAGCCATGACTCACTACAAGCACAAATGTATGTGCGAATCCGTTGATGTCAGAGGCTGTCTGACTAATGCGCTCTCCTGTACAATGCTAGCATCCATTCTATCTTCGATGAAGCGCAGCAGATCCTGTGCCTTGAGATCCGATTGTAGGTTGAGAGACGCATCTGTGCTGAATGCGAACGCTTCCGCTTCATGCAAAGTCAGGCGAATACGCTGATCCAAGGCAGTATTGACTATGATGGACAGAACGCTATCTCTGAGCAAGCGCAGAACTCAATATGTGACATCTCTCTCGTGATCTAAACCACAGCTAGCTGTTTACTCACTCCAACGAACACGTAGACTTCCCATACGAAGCGTCTCTAACCGTAGCAAGCGACGTCTTGTTCGTGTCTTTCTGTACGTCGTCCAGATCTAGTGTTTCGCACAGAAGTCGAATGAACGAGGTCTTCCCTGTAGCTGGAGCGCCACTATCGCAAAGTAACAAATAGCCTTTCAGTATGAGCGTTACCAAAATTTGTTGATCTACTCACGCTATGCAAACATTAAATGTCGGAATTTGCTTGTGCCTCGCTTTAACAGAGGGAAGCTTGAGCGCTGGTACTGGAGGAATACGACAGCTAGGGATAGCGTTCGTGCCAGGCTGAGACAATGTACTGCCTCGAAACTTCCTGACTGACGCTGGTCTCGCAGGGGAGTACATGCTCTTTGCCTTGCCTCCTGCCGTATAGACTAGTGCTGGAGTAGGTGGACATGTATCACTTGGACTTGCTGGATTAAGATCTATCACATCTTGAAAATGTATGAAAGAGACGAATGGAGTAGTGGTCTCCGGAGCTGGAGCCGGCAGGTGCGGTTTTTGCATGGCCTCGGGAGCCGTTGAGCCTTGTATGATGAGACCGTTACCATCTCGGACAATGGGCAGCAAGTCGAAGGTGACGCCAGCAGGCTTTCGAGCGTTGCTCAGAGAGGCCTTCTTGTCCTCTTCGCCTTGAAAGGTAGGCCGATCGCATAGAGAATCGCGGTCTCTTCGTCTGCGGCGAAACATCTTGAGCATGGTGGGAAGTCAACCTGAAATGGACAGCAAGTCGGTTAGATCAAAGATGGGAGCATAAGCCCATCAGCATTCCTCAATCCTGTTCTTATTGTCCTTGTTTTCTTGGTTTCATCCGCTGTGCAGGCGACCGAAGCGTATCCAGAACGGCGGTGGTGGCGAAGATAGGGGCCATATCCGAGGCCTTCTTGAAACGCACGTGCATGGACTATGCTGTCCGGAAGTGCAATGCAATGCAATTATGATATAGGATAGCTAGCTATGATACTGTTTCTATATCGTATTAGCACCTATCTTCTATCACTTTTGGAGGCTTGCAACTCACCAGGAAATATGCTGGAGAAGTGGCATTGAAGCATGAAACGATTGTGCAGACGATGCATATGTGATAATCAGACACTATGCAGCTGGCTGCATCCCGCTTGCTTTCTTCTTAGCCCAATTAATATAGTTGGGTACATCGTGTGCTATTTGCGATGGCAGCTGGAAAGCAAGTCAAGGATCAGGTGTCGTTTTCGTTAACGTCAGCATACTGTTTTCGGCTCTCCTATTATCAAGACACGACTCACAGCTAGATCGGTAGCAACTTGAGGAATGGCACCACCAGCCGTTGAAGCAGTAGCCATACTATAATTCACACCCGTGGTCAGCTTGATTAGCTGACGGAAGCCTCGAAGCTGCCACTTACGTCCACTTGATGCTCATCGAACCGTCATCATTTGTTACTTCCTCTACGTACTCAACCGAAGTATACTTTCCTCTTGCAAAACCTTTGCTGACGGGTACGTCTAGTACTGGCACCTGAACGACTATAAAACTTCGATTCGAAGTTTCTGGTTTGGGAGGGAGGTCATCTGTCAAGACCAAAGAAGCGAATTCGCGATTTGAGGTACCTAGAGGTGTCTTGTACTAAATTGTAAAAGAGAAAGAGGGCTGTGATCAGCATCGAACCTTTGTGACATATCAAGACGATTTGCTCACCTGTATCAAATAGACTTCAACCTCGGGTAGCTCTTCACGAAAAGTCTTCACTTTGCTACAGTGCTTAAGATCCGGAATATATTGCTGCTCGTTCGTAGTATGATCCAGAAGTAATCCGTTCCGAAACTCTTCATAGCTCAGATCTCGATTCACCGGATGGAGACTTGTCCTCTTATGCCATGGCAGCTTTTCGGCGCCAATGGGGCGAAGCTTAGCAGTCTTGATCTGGTAGATGCCTTCTTCAGTGAAAGTCTTGCCTTCTTTCCAGTCCGGATGCTCCAGTATCTCCAGTGCTTTCTGACATGTCTGATCAATGGTATTCGAGGAGAGCTTCTCCATGTGATTGAGCGAGACGCCAGATTGCGAAAACAGAGACATGGTATCGATGGAGTTCAGTCTGGTCAATCTTCAGAGAGGTCTATGTCAGCTAAGCATTGATATGGAAACGTCCAGTGGGAAAGAGAAAGAGCAAGTATTTCCAGCTGGCCTCGGATGAGGAGAGAACTGTCGCCACCATTCTTCGGCTGGTTTCATTTCCGGATACAATTTGAGCAGGAGGAGGGTGCCTAGACTCTTTAGCAGGCATAAGTATGCCCTTGAGGTAGTCAGAGCTGCGTTTGAAGATCGTAACAACGATACAAGCTGGATGAGGTGGTAGCCGTGCTCCGATCACGCTGTACGACCGAGGGAGCTCAAGCTGAAGAACAGGATTTTGATTGCTGCAGATGACCTATCGACCACGACCCCTCAACCTATATTACATTGCCCTCCGTGTGAACACATTGGCACACCTGCCCCAGTCCACACCCTCCGCCTGCTATGTTTATAGTGCTGCGGTCAGGCGCTGCCAGCTAATATGCACAGTACCGCTGGTCAAGCACTCAAGCTCGATGGGAGGAGCTTGCTGCATAAATGCAGGGATATACCAGACCACTTAACTGGACATGGATGATAAGAAGGAAGACAAGAGGCGAGCCAGGAGAAGTGGGAGAGTTATACTCTCTCTCTTCCTCTCTTCGCACAAATCCAGTAGTCGCCACCCGTCCTGCCGTTCGTTCGAGCTGACCGTTGGAAAGAGGCGGCGGGTGCGGGGAACACTACTACAATTTGGAAGAGGAGCGCTGGGCTTCCAGAGTCAGTCTTGGAGAGTAGATGCCGATGTGGGGATGTATTAGAGAAAGCTTGTTGGATTGGTACAGCATCGCACCTAAAAATCGCGTATACACCCACGGTACACCTGACTTTGTGGCTATCTATGAGAGATAGCGGTATGCTCGGCAGCTTTGAGAGCAGAGCAAGTTAAGGCGACATGTATTGTATTGATGTCTGAGCCTGTTGATGACAGTGGTAGAGTAGCTTCCTCGTAGGATCGTCGCTTGCTTTCGCGATTGCTGGTTGCTTCTTGACCTGTTCCCAACTGTGTGCACATCATCAATATGGAAGCAGCATCATCGACGAGCAAGAGCAGCGGTACAGCAGCAGCAGCGCCTAAGAAGCAAGCACGACTAGGATACAATGTCGCTGCACACTGGTCCTTTCCCTCTTATTTCGGTCAACCTGAAGACGGCTGGCTTGACTACGAGTACATCGAAAGTGTATCACCTACAGATTCACTTGAAGTCCCTTCATCATCCGCAAGCTCATCGTCATCTGCCACATGAGAGGTTACCTTCTGATCAAGACCAGCACGAATCGAGATGCATTGTATTTTACACGATAGCACGCGAAATTGACAAGTCTCGACGGCTAGGTCGGACAATCAGGCAGTAGGAAAGATTAGTCACGAGTTCACCAGATAAGTATGTATAAGTCTGATATGTAGCCTCTTTAGCAAGCATATATACGTTCTTAAGACGATCTGAGCGGTCTTCAACCTGTAAAACAACGACATAGATTGTATTTGGGGTGAAAGCCGTGCTCCGGTCATGCTGTTTTCATGCAAGCACTTCTTCGCTTTATGCAGCTGGCTCTTCTCTGCCCCTCTCACGACGACACATCAAGACCATCCTAGTCGTGACACTTCCTTAACAGATGGCATGACATCTGTCGGTCGGAAGCCGTGCCCTGGCTTGAGACAGCCTTGTTTCGTCGCCTTGACAATTGTCTTTAGTTGCAAAAAGGAGCTACAACGAATAAGCAGATCAGAGTAGCAGACGAGGCGAGAATACCCTTCCAGGATCTGAGCAACTAATACAACAGCTTTGCCAGCTATCTACTATGCCACAGTGCTCACAGGCGTAGCGGCAGTAGCGGTGGAAGACTCCTCGCTTTGAAGTGCCGTCTGGGTCTCGTCTGGTCCACTCTCTTTGGGTTTCTCTGGAGCCTCGACTGTAGAAGAGCCATCTTCCATGGTCACATCGCCAGCCTCAGGTGCTGCAGATGTAGCTTCATCTTTCTTCTCTGCCGGTTTGACCTGAGCATCTTCCGTCTTGTCTTTAGCGGCTTGTTGCTCTGTGAGTTTGGCATTTCTCGACTCAAGCCACTTTGCAAAGCGAGCCTTGCGCTTTGCTTCCAGTTGAGCGAGCTTCTCCGCATCAACACCTTGCGGCCACTCGCGATGCATGGCATCTTCTGTTTCGCCTTCCCAGAACATTCTGTAGCTTCGCATGCATATGCGAGACTCGAGTTCGGATTTTGCAAATGCTTGCGTCTTATCGAAACCTTCAGCTTCTTTGGCGGCCTTCAGGTTTCTGCTCATGCAAACCGTGCCGATGAGTTCCTTTTCTGATAGAGGAAGGCCTTTTGTGACAGTGTCACCAATGAAGGACTCAATATAACGCTCCCATGCCTTTGAGAGATCAGTCTCGTCTTCAGGCAGCACTTCATCCTTGCCCAGCAACTGGAAGGTAAGCTGATGGCGCCTGGGGAGCCATTCGATACGGTACAAGTGCTCGTCCGAGCCAGCGGCCATTTCAGCACGTGTTCGATAGCTGATTTGCTGAGCTTGAGCGGTGGTCGGGTAGCGTCGGTCGTCCACCAGCAACTTGAAGATCTCGCCGTTGGCAGCGTATGTCTCGCGGTTCGAGTCAATCAAGCTCCAAACCATCTTTACAAGTGACGATAGAAGCTTGTCGATAGTGAAGATATGATAAGCTTGATTGCCGAACAAGGCTCGAATGCCGTCCTCGAAGGTAGGTTGATCGATCTCTGAGCCGAAGAGCTTTTCGCACAACTCTAGCATACTGTCATAGAGGAACTCTGGTGTGGGCGCTTCTTGGCCGGCGAAGCGCGGATTTGCTTTGCCGAAAGTGGTGTATGCAGTGTTCTTCAAGGCGTTATCAGATCGTGTTGTCTCTAGAGCCTTAGCTGCTCGCTTCATAGTGTCAAGTCGAGAGTATAGAAGCTGCGTGAAGGAAGACTTGTCAGCAATTACTCAGCCTCAACCGGGCGGCTCAGACGAACCTGAAGAAGCCGGATTGCACAATAATATGGCGTGTTGCAGAAGAAGTTGAAACGCCTAATCTGATGCTGACCATCACGCTGAGCATTGTGAAGGATCGGTGTAGACGGATCAGCTTGCTGAGCTCCCTCTGGAGGACTCTCACCGGCGGGTGGGACGATAGGACCATTCTCAACGACATCTACAGCGGTCTGCATTGTCTCAGGTGGTGCATCGGGTGGGATGACGGGCGCTGCCGAAGGGTGTCGAGGGTGCTGAGCGAGTTCTATAGACTCCGTGGCTGAAGACACGGCCGCTTGGACTGTCTCGACACCACTGGCGGCTTGAAGACCGGCGGCTGATGTCGGAACATCGCGCTTAAAGGAGCTTTCTCCGTTCGCTTCTTGCTCAACGATGACTTGCGTCTCGGCAATAACGGGAGCGTCGACACCTTCCATGGGCGTGTCTGCACTTGTGGCTTCAGCCGCAGCAGCTGACACACCTTCGACGACTGGTACAGGAGTAGCGTCTCTGGAGGAAGCCGGCGTCATTTCGCTTGCTTCTAGCCCATTCTTCGCTCTTGCAGCTGCTACGTCGGTGTGGCCAGCATTCTTGAGCGCTTTCTTTCGCAGGTCCCCGTTCTTCCTGCCTAAAGCACCGCCAGTCACGGATCCTGCCCTTCGGCCATTGGTCTGAGCAATCGAGCCATCGACTGAAGAAGCAGCTGAATCGGACATGTCGTCTTCGGAAAGGGAACCTGAATGGTCATCATCTTGTACTGGAGTGAGCATGGCATCGAGAACCGATACAGGTATAGCGAAAACCAGTGAAGTAAGGGAACGAAGGAAGGCTTCGATTCTATCTCTTTCCGCCAGGGTGTGATAGCCTGGTGCTCGGTCGAGGTACGAAAGGAATAGCTTGAGAGAGTCGAAGAGAACGGTTTCGTCGGAGATAGGGTAAGCGAGCTGATAAGTAGCCGCAGGTGGTCGATAAGGTAACGGTGCGGCAATCTGTTTCTGCATTTCAGTCCGTCGGAGGACTTCGATCTCAGTGACGAGGGATTTAGGGTTGATGTAACGCTTGTCTTGCGCTTTGAAAGTGATGCCTTGATGCTGCAAAGGTAATAGAAGATCAGCTCCTGAACTCCCGAGTTTAATGGAACTAGATCACGACTTACGTCTAAGCTTCTGTAGAAGTTCTTGGCATCTACTTCACGCCACACTCGATTCCATTCTCTCAGCGCCCGCTTCCACTCTTCATCTTTCTGCTTCAAGCGTGCGAGTACGATAGGTACGCTAACGCAAGGGTTCTCATGCAGAGCAGCGATGACTTCTCGTCCGATTTCTTTTCCATACACTTTCTTGATGATTCTTTGGTACAAGCTCTTGCTTTGACCACCTAGACCCGGTTTTAGTCTGAATGTTTCCCGCTCCTTAGGCGACATCGTGGCGATCTTAGCCGCAATAGGCTCGAGGAGTGCTATTGTGCGGAGATTTGCTTCGATGTGGAAGTCATACTCGTGTCGTTCTTCTTCGGATCGGTGTAGAGCTTCTTCGAATGGGTTCTTCCGGTGTGCAAGGAAGACTTCTTCGCTTCCTAAGCTCATTACGGAAACCCATTCATCATTCAGAACTTCCCAGCAGAGCTTGTCTCGTCCGGAGCATTGCATGTTGATTTCCTGCAAGCAGGCGAAAGCAACGTCAGTGGTATGTTTCAGGTGCACAAAACAGGGAAAGAGGCTCACCGAAGGTGGTAATTTGCGGTAGCTTGGCCCGGCAGACTCCGCCCGGGAAAGGTCTGGGCCTTTCTTTTCGACAGCAGGGATGTTCTCAACGATCCATTCACCATTCTCGATAGTTCTGCCATTAACACTGTGACCATCCTGCCATCCGACCAGATGTCTGAAGTCTATCCAGAGATCAGGTGCTGAGCCAATGAAGAGCCATGCTCTCGAGACGAGCGTAGGCAGGTCGATAATATCTTGAGTGTACAAATTGAGCAGCTTGAGAAATTCGTAATAGGTGAACTTATCATCGATGAAATCAGCAACACGATCAAAGAAGAGACGTTCTTCATTTGTCATTTGAGCTGACGGTGGTGGAACTTGAGAGACTGAAGCAGTACCGCCAAATCCAGGCAATGTATAACCAGGAGGAAGGTAGCTTAGGATAGGTTGAGGATAAGCAGGTTGAGAAGCGATGATACCCTCATAGCGCGCATTGCTCTGTTGAGCGACGGCAACAGGATCTTTGACACCTGCAGCTGCTCCCTTTCCAACTCTCTTGCCGGGCTGTTGTCTACTTCTTCCAGCTGGTCCAGCAGGAAGAGGTGCCGGAGGAGCAGGTTCAGGTTGCTTTTCCGCTTGCGCACCTGCGCGTTTCCTCTTCGCGGCGGCGACAGAAGCTGAATCTTCAGCGGGGACTTGACGCACGGGTCCAGCGGCCGCAGCTGCACCTACTGGCCGTGCACCAGGTGGTGCTGCTGCGGCGCCAGCTGCTTTCGCTTGAGCAGCGGCTCGTTGTTGTGCAGCTGCAGCTGCGTCTGCTTGTCCTTGAGCGGAATGATCAGGTAAGAATTGCTTAAA
The DNA here is from genome assembly GCA_023628255.1 of Cystobasidium sp. 2NF920. Taxonomy (NCBI): domain Eukaryota; kingdom Fungi; phylum Basidiomycota; class Cystobasidiomycetes; order Cystobasidiales; family Cystobasidiaceae; genus Cystobasidium; species Cystobasidium sp. 2NF920. The sequence continues at coordinate 62,970 of JAMALA010000021.1, forward strand.
TTCTTCTAGTAGATCTGGAGCAGCTCTGAAGAGTTTAGTCACTTGAGCGTAGACCTGGCAATGGAGGAAAGAGACATGTCAGCTAGTGTGAAGATTTCCAGTCGCTGAATGACATGACGCACATCCTGAATCGGCCTTTGCTCCTTCTGATACGTCTGCAGAATGTCCAGGAAAGTCTTGTAGACTTCCGGTTCACGAATGAATCGATTCTTGATTTTATTGACGTATGAGATAGCGTGACTTAGGGTAACGAGCGAAGTGTCAGCTCTGAGCTTATCGAAACAATCGAAATCATCTAGTCGACTTACTTGAACTCGATAGGCGGTCTTCGACTGTCTGTACTGTTTGATAAGGCAGACGCGGCGCCAGGTGTTGCTGTTCGACTAGGCTGAGCACTAGCAGCCTGTGACGGAGCAGCGCTGGAAGGAGCAGCTCGACTCTCTGGCTCATTTACGGCGCGTCTTGCATCACCTGCTGGTACTGGAGCACTGCTCGATGCAGCTTGAGCCTGTGACGAAGGGGCTTGAGCAGGCTTGCTTGCCGGTATCGGAGGCTGAGTAGGTTCTTGCTTGACTTGAGCAGCAGTTGCTGGCGGAGCAGGTTGAGCAGGCTTGCCTCGATTAGCAGCTGTCGCAGCGGGTTGAGCGGCTGCAGCTGGAGGAGCAGGCTTTTGCTGTGCAGCTGAAGCTGCAGGAATCGGGGTGGCTGCAGGTGTAGAGCCCGCTGAGGCAGTTGCACTAGTAGCCCTAGCTTGTGCTTGTTGCTGATAGCGCTTCACTTGACCGGGTAGGACGACTCCCGTTAAGGAGGTAGATTGACCAGCTGAGAGTTGTTGGACTGTATAAGGAGTGATGACACGATAGGTATCGACGTACTCTGGGTCTTTAGGTTGGACAACAGCTTCGATTCGATAGCCGTCAGGTAAGAAAAGGTTGAAGTTTGCGATGAGGATTGGGCAGTTTCGGAAGAGGGAGGATACGCGGTCAATTACGCCTGGTGTGTCGATGCTGCAAGGGAAGACCAGGGTGTCAGTGACCATGCAATGGAAGGTGTATTGTGAAATGCGAGCTTACACCTGAGTCTTGAAGTCCTTCATGCTGTTTTGTGTGCATCAAAGTGGCGCAATACACGGGAAAGGAACGATTGTTCAGATAAAGAAAGACATGGCTGCGATCATCCTGTAAGAACAGCTCAATACTCACACATCAAGGAAGGCATTGTAGACTTCAGGCGAGTACTTGTACTTTGACTTGACTTGATCCAGGTATGAGAGGGCGTCTTTGACATTGAGAGGTCGAAGATTTGTGTTGGATGTTCCTGCTGCTGCTGCTGCACTTGAAGGTGAAGATGCAGCAGGAGCTTGCCCTTGAGCTTGAGCTTGGGATTGAGCTGCAGCAGCTGGCCGAGCAGCAGCGGCAGATGCATTAGCAGTTGAAGTGGATGGAGCAGGTTTCGCAGCAGTAGATGATGTGCTAGTGCTAGATGGACTGGCTGTGTTGGAAGTAGGGACTGCATTCGTGTTGGTGGCTGCTGCTGTTGCTGATCCTGTGCCTACAGAGTACGGTGGCCGTCTTCCAGCATTCACCCAAGCCTGAGCAGCAGAAGGTCCCGATGGTTGCTTGGCAGGATCTTGCTGTTGTGCTGATGATGAAGGTGCACCTGCATTTGCTCCAGCTTGAGCAGGTGTATTGGTGTTGCTACCGTCGTTACTACCACCTGCAGCAGCCGGCGGCGGTCGAGCAGGGTTGGCGGCACCAGCACCAGCTTGAGGTTGCTGCATGACTGACAGTAAGAACGGAGAGAGAGAGAGAGAGCACCTAGATGACTCTCTCACCAATCCTGACTACTGCCACCTCTTAATACCTTCACTTGATGTTGACTCTTCCCTCTCCTTCTTGCGTCGCGGTCAGAAAGAAAGGCGCGCATTTGCCGTGAACAGCGAAGGCTGCTTCGATCATCCTCATTGACGGGCCCATCGCCCTGCAATTCAGCATGAAGGGTCCAGAGAGGTGTAATTTCGTGCTTATACGCCTTCTCATGCAATCAATAGCTTCTGTACAGTGCATCATGGCTTTCCATGCTCTCCCGGCCGAGATGGGATCACCGCCACCTGGCCAAGCGCTGGTCTTCTCGCGGTCGTTCACCCGGCGTGGTGGAAGCCTTCCATCTTCGAATTTCCAGACCATCCAGGAAGGGGCTGATTCCACAGTACAGAAACGATGTCCACGATTTGAACCTATGCGGTTGCTCGAACATCCCGGAAGACTGTTCGCGTGGCTCTGTTTCGACTGCTTCGACGGAAGTGTTACGGAAGATCCCATGGTTCGCTATTATACCCGTCATGCATACTCTAACCGTTTGTTATGGACATCCACAGGTTTGTCATGCCCTCTTGTACGTCTTCGTTCCCTCTATATTTAAGAAAGAGCACCTTTGGAAAAAACTGGCGGATCCTGTTATCCCTGGCAGCGTTCGTATTCCCTGGGAGCGCGCCCGCTTAAAGCTCACTCACTTTCCGAAGCTATCTCTTTGACAGCGAGGCTTCGTTCACGGTCTCATACGTACTTACAAATAGTACCTGACATGCACCTGTGGTTTCTAGGTCGGATACCGACAGCTCCTGATACCGGGATAAGCAGTAACTACGGAAGATCCCATGGTTCGCTATTATATCCGGCATGCATGCTCTAACCGTTTATTATGGACATCCACAGGTTTGTCATGCCCTCTTGTACGTCTTCGCTCCCTCTATATTTAAGAAAGAGCACCTTTGGAAAAAACTGGCGGATCCTGTTATCCCTGGCAGCGTTCGTATTCCCTGGGAGCGCGCCCGCTTAAAGCTCACTCACTTTCCGAAGCTATCTCTTTGACAGCGAGGCTTCATTCACGGCCTCATACGTATTTACAAATAGTACCTGACATGCACTTATGGTCGCTAACGCTTTTCTAGGTCGGATACCGACAGCTCCTGATATCGGGGTAAACAGTAACTACGGAAGATCCTACGATTCGCTACTGTACCCGCCATGCATACTCTAACCGTTTGTTATGGACATCCACAGGTTTGTCATGCCCTCTTGTACGTCTTTGCTCCCTCTATATT
>JAMALA010000021.1:66170-292101 GCA_023628255.1 Cystobasidium sp. 2NF920
CAGGTTTGTCATGCCCTCTTGTACGTCTTTGCTCCCTCTATATTTAAGAAAGAGCACCTTTGGAAAAAACTGGCGGATACCAGGATAAGCAGTAACGACGCAAGATCCCATGGTTCGCTATTATACCCGGCATGCATACTCTAACCGTTTGTTATGGACATCCACAGGTTTGTCATGCCCTCTTGTACGTCTTTGCTCCCTCTATATTTAAGAAAGAGCACCTTTGGAAAAAACTGGCGGATCCTGTTATCCCTGGCAGCGTTCGTATTCCAGGTGCAGCGCGCCCGCCTAAAGCTCACCCACTTTCCGAAGCTCTCGCTTTGACAGCGAGGCTTCATTCACGGGCTCATACGTACTTACAAATAGTATCTGACATGCACCTATGGTCGCTAACGCTCTTCTAGGTTGGATACCGACAGCTCCTGATATCGGGATAAGCAGTAACTACGGAAGATCCCATGATTCGCTATTGTACCCGCCATGCATACTCTAACCGTCTATTATGGACATCCACAGGTTTCTCATGCCCTCTTAGACGTCATCATACCCTGCATATTCAAGAACGAGCACCTTTGTAAAAAACTGCTGGGTCCTGTTATCCCTGGCAGCGTTCGAATTCCAGGTGCAGCGCGCCCGCTTAAAGCTCACTCACTTTCCGAAGCTATCTCTTTGACAGCGAGGCTTCACTCACGGGCTCATGCGTACTTACAAATAGTACTTGACATGCACCTATGGTCGCTAACACTCTTCTAGGTCGGATACCGACAGCTCCTGATATCGGGATACGCAGTAAATATGGAAGATCCCATGATTCGCTATTGTACCCGGCATGCATACTCTAACCGTTTACTAGGGACATCCACAGGTTTTTCATGCCCTCTTGTACGTCGTCATTCCCTCTATAATTAAGAAAGAGCACCTTTGGAAAAAACTGGCGGATCCTGTTATCCCTGGCAGCGTTCGAATTCCAGGTGCAGCGCGCCGCATATTCAAGAACGAGCACCTTTGTAAAAAACTGCTGGGTCCTGTTATCCCTGGCAGCGTTCGAATTCCAGGTGCAGCGCGCCCGCCTAAAGCTCACTCACTTTCCGAAGCTATCTCTTTGACAGCGAGGCTTCATTCACGGGCTCATACGTACTTACAAATAATACCTGACATGCACCTGTGGTTGCTAACGCTCTTCTAGGTCGGATACCGACAGCTCCTGATATCCGGATCTTGAGGATTTACTGCTTAGCATTGTTTATCATCTTTTTGACATGTTTCTCTTCTTCATCACGTGCACACATACCGTCTCTGTGCCTCTAAGGGCTACCGAAGACGTTTTGGTATTTTCCCCGAGCGAGCGAACGTGACGGGATTTGCTAAGATTTGGTCACGAGTTGGTCACTTTTCCCGAATGCTTTCAATAGTGTTGAACGAGCCCTCATATAATCAGATACATCTGCTTGTACGTGTTTGCGCTGTGTGGAGTTACCTGATCTTCATCCGGCGTTGCAAAACCCCATTTACACTTTGGTTCGTACAAGGACTCTAGATGAGGTAGTTGACTGACAAACTTGTACAGAAAGCCTCCGTTAGCGTGTTCTTGGGGCTTCAAGGTGGTCCCAGAAGAGTTTGGGGAGCTTACAAAGCGCCAGCTTAGTTTCGGTAAAATATTTCAAGCACGCTGTTACTCAGATTTCAGCGAGTCCAAGTGGTTATGGCAACCCGCAGCAAAAAAGCGGCGAAAAGATTGACTTTCCGAACTCAACAATAGGAGTAAGCGGATATACCAGAATGCTCAAAATACTGTATAGTGTAGCTGAAAGTAGATGAGAGAGTGCCCGGACAAGGCGAACTCCCGGTTCAGGCATGCTCAATGACTGAGCCGCATAAAGAACAATCACAATCAAAACCGGCGTGTAGATCCGATACAAACTTTGTGCTGGGCCGTGTCCTTTTTGCTTTCCGATGGGAAGGTGTGGGTATGTCTGCTAAATGGAAAAGCGGGGGATACGAAAGTGCAGACCCATTGTTATAGTGCGGTTGCGTGCAAAACGCACTGCGTGAAAGCCCTCTCAGACCGTCTACAGGAGCGAACAGAGCGACGGAAGGACAAGTTCATACTCGTTGGCCATTTATGTGCTCTAAACTACAATCTGATTCATGTGCATTCGATTTTGTTTGCTCGAGTGTAAGGGTGGGGCTGTAGGGGTGTTATGTTGCGTATCGAGCTGTCCAGAAAGGTTGCTCGAGGCAGGTACACACTCTTTTGAATCCTACCGAAAAGCGTGGATGTGCCTCGAGCAAAGATGCTCTCAGGTTATTGGATGACAGAAAGATCAGATGACGGCTTAAGAACCTTTCCAATGTGATTGTTACCTCACATTCAACGAGGCGATCTGTGACCTAACATCCCAGTATCCTGTATAACCTTTCGTTCCAATTGACAGCTCGCTCGCACTGCGGGAAGTCTCAGATGAGCAAATCAACTGTAGTTGCAACAGAGTCACCGAGATTGTCTTGCTTTCGAGGTGTGCCAAGACATGACCAGTTCTTTGGCTCGCAGTGTTACTCTTGAAGTCACCATATACACAACGGCAAAATACTTTGTGCACGTGCTTTCTCGACGGAATCATCAGGCCATCCTGGGTCATGGGGAGACTTCGAATAGGACGTGTACGGAGTATCAAGCACACTTTGCCATAAGTACTATACTCTCCTGCTTGAAGAGTCGTTTGAATCACCAAATCGGGGTGTTTGCAGACGACTTGACGCGGTTAGAGGCAGTCTCAGCGTAGTTGAAATTTTGAGGGAGGCGATCATGCATCATGCAGGTTGTTCAGAAAGTGTGATTGTAAAGACAACAGAACATGCATGTTATCGGAGAACGAGTGTATTGCCAACAATGAGATCTGCTCAAGAATCACTAATATGTACAATAACCATAATGGGTCAAATGCTAGCGGCTTCAGACGAAGTCGTACCTCATGCTGCGACGGCGCGGCCTCTTGAGCTGCATGGTGATGCGAGCATCTCCAGCAAGCCACAAGTGACAACAGCAGGAAACGAAACGAGTCGATCCTGGCGCATGTCGAGCCCAAGTCATCGAGCGCTAGCCTGCCGCACCTCTTAAGAGAGAGAGTGCTGATGATCCTACTTAAAGGAAATCATGCTTAAAGCGAGGCAGCGAGAAGAAGTTCTCGTTGGTGAGGATATATACGACCTTTGCGCTCATCAAGAGCCGTAGATTGATGTGGCTAATGTAGATTAGCTAGACAAATCTCGGAAGTTTCCTATAAAGGATCCTGTAAGAGTTTGGTCTTGGAGAAAGAAAAGAAGGATTGCAAGGATTCGCAATCCTTATATAGTCCGATTTGCCACCAACAAATTTCCAGCTTCTTCCGCTGAGATTTTCCGAAAGCTGCTGGCGAGCGAGCCTTCCTGGAAAATTGGGCGAAAAGAAATCCGGCATGCGGCAGCGCATGAAGTGAATATAGCCAATTCATCAGAATTCGTGAAAGATGGTAAGTTATTGGTTGCATGATACATTCGCTTAAGTAATGCTCGTCCTGTATATCTTTCATTTTAGTAGGGCTCGTGATGAGTTAGCGCAGTGCAGAGTCGATCAAGAAAATCTTCAAGATAATCCAATTTCATTTCAGAGTATCAAATCCTCTAAGTTTCCCCGTGTCTATCTAATTCTATTGATACATGATACACCCTGTTCGAGCCTTCTGATATTGCAAGAAGGTCTACGAATCTATTATTCTGGAAGTTTTGGTCTAAACGAACGTGCGAGGCTTTGATACATTATTCAATTGTGTTTGCCCCTTTTTTGGGTATTCGGAATGATAGCTCCTTGTGTTCAGACTTCATATAGCTGACAAGGCAAGCTACAGCAAGGCAGTTTAACCAGACGACATACTTAGTCGAGTGCTCGACTAAGCAGATGACTGGTTAGATGCCTTACTTTTTTTAGATGCTACAGCGAAGAGACATCGATTTATGCCCAAGCTGAAATGAGAAGAGAAGAATCAGCATCATGCTATGCTATATGTAAGCGAGAAGAAGAACGACATACACCATGATAGAGACAAGACACCTTGGCCTAGCGAGCCGAGAGCCTGGAAAGCGCCAGTGGAGAGGTCAAGTCCACCATATGGGCAGCCGGGGCAGAGACTAGATAGTAAATGTCATTGTCAGTATGAGCGTCACTATCCAGAGTCTGGTGAAGACGGCCTACTCGGCAACACGAGCAGTGATGGATCGGCCACCAGCGCTGATGCGGACTGATTGACCACAGTGAGAGCCGCCAGCGTATTGAGCAGAATTGACGGCGACAATGTAGGCACTGTCAGAGTTGACGCTTCCGCAGGCACCAGCATTGCCGTTCTGAGTGTACCAGGTACCACGTCCGGACTAAGCAACGAAAGACGCAGAAGGAATTGGAGTCAGCAAGCAGTCTCAACAGATAAAGGGGGCGCATAAGAAGAAAGGAAACTTACGAATTGACCACCACCACCACCGCTTGAAGCCTTCTTAGGAGTCTCAACAGCCTTCTTGCTTGTAGTCTTGGGCGTGTAAGCCGCTTCCTTAGGTGTTGCCTTAGGTGTGTAGACTTCCTTCTTAGATGTAGTCTTAGGAGTGTACTCAGCTTGCTTGGGTGTTGTCTTAGGAGTGTATACTTCCTTCTTGCTGGATGTAGTAGGAGGAGTGTACTGCTTCTGCTGTTCAACCTTGCGGCTGGAAGAGGTGGTCTTTGGCTGTTGTGGCTGTTGTTCGACCTCCTTGGCAGGAGCCTGCTGTTGTTGCTGTTCTTGCTTGGGTGAAGGAGCAGCTACGGCTTTAGGAGTTGCCTTAGCTTGTTGCTGCTGCTTCTTTGGTGTGTAGACGGGAGCATCTTCGTTGCTGTCTTGCTCATCAGCAGGAGCGGTCCATTCAGGAACTGGAGCATCCACGAAGACATATGAAGCGTTGAAGAATTCAGTGTCGAGGACAGTGATGTTCTGGAAGGTGACTCGGGAGACGTTCAAATAGTTCTTGGGAGCATCGACGACCTCTGTTGTAAGTCACAAGAAGAGTGCAAAGACAATCACGTGTCAGTCTCAGAATGGTCCCGCACAACCTTTTTTTCGTCGCCACAGAGATCAATATACGCGTACCGTCAACAACCATGGCGAGGACAGAGGCACCACGGTCAAGGTCGGTAATGTTGATGGTCTTGCCGCAAGCACTGTCGAGTGATGCGTTGGCGTTGCGGATGGAAGCGATGTATTGCTTGGTGGAGTTGGTGTAGCCGCAGCTGCCGGTATAGGAGCCGTCATACCAGAAGGAAGTAGCTGAGACAGTTTACGCAAGTCAGCATAAACATCGCAAAACAAACAACACCGATAAAAGAAAGCATGCAATTATTACTCACTGAAGTTGCCGAAGACCTCGCTGTTGCGACTCTCGGTGGTAATGGGAGCAGCAGCAGCGAAGCTTGCAAGAGCAGTGGAGACGAGAGCGATAGTGCCGAACATCGTGAACAGAGTGTGTGCAGGAACGGAGTGGCGAACAAAAAAGTGGAAAGATAGGCACAAAAGCACAAGATGAAGAAGTGTATGGAAGAGGAGAAGAGAGGAGCAGCTGGACAAAGATCTTGGGCTTCTTCAATCACTCGAGGAGGGCACACGAAAACTCATCCTATGAAGCGCGCGTAGATTAGCCATATAAAAAGGATGCACGAAATTCGGTGGCCACCATAGCCGGAGGGATGCAAACGATGCTCTCAACAATTGCAACAACGATAAACAGTGACAAGACACCTGAAGCTGTTGATACTTTCGGTCGTGTAAACAGTCATAAATGTCACTTAATCCCGTTTGTGCCTGGTTATTTCCGTCCGTGCTCGTCCGCTGATAGAAAAGCGTGTGAGCATGCAGCGGGATCCAGATCCTTCAATGGTTGTTCTGGCGTCGGGAGTCGACGGACTTGAAAAAGAGGGTCCATACTGCAAGAAAGCCTGTTGAGCGTGGAATACAAATGCTTTGTCGGACTCTTCCCGGAAGACCATGCTGCTTGCTTAGAATGGTCAAAAGCGAAAAGGCAGCAAATTTGGGTGTCCTTGCTTCTGCTTAGACATGATCAATGAAGCATGGTCCGTAAACCTTTGTGAAGAGGTCAATGTCACCGTTTTCTTATGGGACCGTTAAGGCAAACTTTCGGCCGCTCCCGTCAAGGTGTCAGAGATTCAGAATAGCGGCGGTCTCGCCTAGACCGACAGATTGGAACAAACCAAGCACAACAAAAGCGAACAGCAATCTCAGCATCCTCATTACAGCAAGGAATCAAGTCCATAAACACCACCTACAGCGCCTATGCGGCCTCATCAGACGCCTTGCATCCATACTTGCGATTTTTCGGGGCAGTTGTACATTTTGTACAGACTTTCTCGATCATCATTTCATTTACGGATGAGGTCGAGCCGATCAATCTTGCCGGATTAGGATCTTGTATCCGTTGCTGTGGTTGTCGGACGCCGAGGACCTCGCTTCCGAGCGCTGTTCAAATTCGTTACACTTTCTTCATCTCGGTGGGCGACAGTGCCATAACGTTGTTCGGACCTGATCGCCCACATTCTATGGTATCATACCCTCTGGCAGGTGAAGGGAGATCTGATAATCGTTCATCTCGCGGCCTTACGCAACATCTCGAGTTAATGGCCATCACGATATTGTTACCCTCAAATAGGATATGGCGTCTATAATGCACTGTAACTTCGTCTCAGCGCTGATCGTCCGTTTTTGCTAGATACGAACTTGTGTGTGCAAAGATGTAGAAAACTTCTGAATTCGAATGATCTTCAAGGGGAAAACGTGCACGCGACAAGCCGTTTTTGCTGATAAGGACGTGGATCAAATCAGGTACCATTTATGATGTATGAGTCGTAGCCATACAAGAACCATGTGTGTGCTAGGTATGAACTAAATTTCTCCGTAGCGCTTCCGAGCTCTTTCGCAGTGGACCTCCAATTTATGAACGGCACACACGAGGTTATCTTGCGGCATCGATGTTGAAGTATCTTGGCATGGTCACTTGAAGAATGCACTCTCCCATTCGGACGGCTCACAGACCCTGGTCTGGCCAATTGATATTGCTTCAGCGTAGGGTAAATCATTCAGAAGCCATCGTCGAACATCGGTGGAGGACCGCCCATAGGTGGACCCATGCCTCCTCCCATCGCATCGCCTCCAGCACCAGCAGTGGAAGCTCTTTTCAGCTTACTAATGAAGAGGATGCTCTGCTTCGGGTATCAGCATGTTTTGGCTTCCCTCCCCTCCCTTGACTTACAAACAGCAGGCTCATAATACCAGCTACGACCAGTACAAAGGCTGAAATATACGTAAACGTCCCCACGCTTCATACTAACTTGTATCAGCCTCATGCCAGCCGTGAGTCAGCTGCTAGGCTCACAAGTGATTCAGAACTGATGTTCCAAGCCACTAACAACGACATCTTCCAATCAGCCAGAACCAATTTGCTCTTGCTTGGGTCACACCACTTACGATTTGTAGGAGTGCAAAGGTGAAGAGACCAACATTGCCAACAGGAGGAGCAGCGATGGTGGAACATCCAAGGGTCTCCGCAGTCGTTTTCGAACTCGGACGTTCCAGCCAAAGGAGACCTAACAAGCCGATACCTGTTGAGACAAGTTATCAATACGCTTTACATATCTTGCTTTGAGAACTTGACATACAGTTCAAGATATGGTAGATGACAGATCGCGCCTGGCCAGCTTTCCTGGAAAGAAGCAATGATGGATATGTCAGCAAGCTAGAAGTCCCTGTCCATACAACAGACGCACACGGCTGGAACGTCGAAGCCAGAGTAGTACTCGCAGTCTATTTTCGGCTTCTTCTGCGTGGCAAGAATCAAACCGGTATGTACGATGTCCCGCTTGCTGAACTTGTTCATCGGTTTCAGAACTGGAGCAAGCGTCTTAAGTTGAGCATCTCTGAGAGATGAAGTAAGATACCTTAGCAAGAACTCGAGGAAGGGAGCATTCCCTGACTTTGAATCACTCACTGTACCGCAAGTGATGCCTCGAGACCGATGACTGTCAAAATGGAGACAATGGAGAGCATCTTCCGGAGTAGCATGATGAGATTGAAGACATTGACGGGTTTGCTTGGAGCACCACCACCACCTCCTCCGCCACCCATATCTTTGACAAAATGAACAGGAAATGCTCATATCAGCTGGGGAAGATCTATATAATCGCTGTTGGTCAGCACGCGAAGGGAGACAAACACACCTCCGGGAGAGCCTCCTCCTGGCCCCCCTGGTGGACCCATGTCATCGAAACCACCCCCGTCATCGAATCCATCATCCATACCGGGAGGTGGACCTCCCATGGGATCCATCTTGAAATTGGATAGTGCTCAAACAGGATATCAACGAGGGCACGTGACGTGCCCAAATGATGGGGAGACTGTGACGAGCGGGCTGATCTAGAAGCTTGAGCTATGGGGCAGTTGAAGCAAGAGAAGTCAGATAGCTACAGTGTCCACTGTTAAGGGATCTCTTTCACGGTTATGCTTGAGATGAAGCGACGCTTTGCAGTATGGCAGCAGCGGATCCGAGACGCGTTGAATGGGATTGTAGAACTGGTCAAACACATGAGAGGAGGGTGTGTGTGTGTCTCTTCACGTGAATTTTGAATGCTTGAGAAGGGCTGAGTGCATCGTGGGTAAGGCATCTATGCATTGCTATCGACGCATCTTGCGGTTCACCCATCCTTTCAGGCGCGCCTTGCATAGTCCTTGCTGGTCTTGCAGCTTCGACTTTTTAGCTATGCTCCACTCATCGTAATAAGCAAGGCATACATGATACTTTGAAAACACACAACTGAAGGAGAACCATGTCATTCCGTCAAGACTTTCTCAAAGCCAGGCTGTCTAAGATGCCACCTCCAAACATGCATGGCGAAGGTGATGACGAAGACGAGGAAGAGGAAGAGCTGGATGATCTCGGCAGTTTGCCTTCCACTTCAGGCAGCTTCATGCGGTAAGATTTGATGACTGGAAGCGTAGTTACTAGGTTGGGCTAACTAAACACCATCATTCACATGCTATTGCGTATTCTTGTCGCGTTGCTTTGCTCGATCATATGCGATAACAATGATACAACAGGCCTCGGCATGCTGGACAGAGCAGATCTAGCAATGAAGACTACTCTCCTGTATCTGGTCAAGCCTACTTCGCTCAGGCGATGGCCGTGCAAGTCGGTACAGCTAGCGAGAGCAGCAATTCCGCCGGGCCTTCCACTTTTCGCGTCTACTATACCCCTCCCACCAACGTGAAAGCATCATCAGGCACGTCATCAATTGGGTTCAGCATACAAGATGAAGACGAAGAGACTCCCGTTGTATTTGTATGCCACCACGGAGCTGGGTACTCCGCAATGAGCTTTGCGCTCTTGTCAAAAGAGTTAGTTGAGAACAGCGGTGGGAAAGCTGGTGTTTTGGCATTAGATTGTCGTGGACATGGTGAGTCGAATAGAGAAGTTCATGTGTCTTACTTGCTGACACTCCTGCCACATGGCCTTCCAGGCAAGAGTGTTTGTAAAGACGAAGGGAATTTATCGATAGACAGGCTTGCCAGTGATCTGGTCAGCGTGCTAGTCGAGGTCTTCCCAGACAGATCTGCTACGCCAGATCTTATCCTAGTAGGACATAGCATGGTGAGCATAGTCTCAAATGGATACTGTGCTGCGGCTGATTCAGTTGTTCGAAGGGCGGTTCGGTCGTGGTCAAAGCATGCTCTCGTATACAAGAACGAGTTGGCAATGTAGTCGGAGTAAGCAACCTAGATGTGGTAGAAGGTGCGTCACCGATACAGAAGTCTCATTCTCTCCACTACTCGCTGACATATCACTGATCCGGTAGGCACGGCTATGGACGCATTAAGCGGGATGATGGACATTGTTTCAGCTCGACCCAAGGGGTTCTCTAGCATAGAAGATGCAATAGCATGGCAGTACGTACTCGTAGAGCCTCACGATTTTGGCTTTTCCCATTACTCACGTTGACTCCGTCGTTACAGCGTTCTTTCAAGGACCATCGGCAGCTTACAATCAGTGCGCGTCAGTGTACCGCCGCTGTTCGTCAAGAATGACCAGGAAACAAACCCAGAGCTAAGGTACAAGTGGCGAACAAATCTGATAGCAAGTCAGCCTTATTGGGAAGGTATGTCCTAGATATGTATATGTACTACATATTAGAAAAGAGCCAACTCTTTTGCATTATAGGCTGGTTCAAGGGACTCTCATCTTCTTTCCTATCGCAAAGAACAGCAAAACTTCTCGTATTAGCAGGAGCCGAAAGTCTGGACAAAGATCTGATGATTGGTCAGATGCAAGGGAAGTATCAACTGGCTGTATTTCAAGATGTTGGGCACTGCCTGCAAGAAGAAGCACCGAAGAGATTGGCTATATTGCTGCTGGAGTTCTGGAGGAGAAATTTGGGCGCAAGAGATCAGGCGAAGATCCTAAAGAACGTCCGTAAAGTAGGAGGGCCTCAACAGTAGACACGAACCGGAAGGGACATGCAGGCTTCCAGGTGTTCGTCTGTACGCTGTGTAAGACCGGTTACTTGAGAACGCGTCGACTCCGGGACAAATTGGAACAACTACAGGCCGATTTCCCGATCCGTCTGTCTACCGACGATTCGTCTCCGCGGCGTCGGCGGACTGGCTAATAACTAACCAGCCGGCGAGCCATGTTAAGATCACTCTGCCATGATACGATCTGATTGTATAGAGCCCACAGTCTTGAAACTTGAACGTGACCCAGAGCTCTCCGTCCGGGTTTCAGCGTTATGTAGACTTGCAACCCTGCTTTTGACGACACAAGGCGGATAAGACGAGTACTCGGGCCGGCCCGTCGAGATATTCTTCACTAATTTGGGACTGTCCCATATTGTCCGCCGAGGCGTGCCTGTCGGATCCCCTTGTGTGTGCCGAAGAGTACGTGTGGCCGATTGTATACTCGCGCGCGAAGATTGAGAAGATCTCGAGAAAGTGCCGGTGGAGGACGGGCTCCGTGTGGGCTGGTACTCCTCCTCATCGAAGGAATTGACTGGAACGGTAAGCCACGGCCGTGTAGGTTCAGGCTGCTGAAGCTGTAATTCAGGCTGCTGAAGCTGTAATTCGGTAGAATCGGCATCGGAAGCTTCGTGAGAGATAGCTGCTTCCTCCAGATTGAGTCTACGTTTGTGTAAAACTTTCCTACCATCGCGAGACGTTACGCACGCCTGCTGGTAATCCGTGTCTAGCAGTTGCACAGGTCCTCTGTCCGTTAAACAGCGTTTGACCAATCTGTTACGGACATATTCTCCATTTCGTGCCTGATAGTACTTCTTCCCGTGACCCTGAGTCGTTCTGCCATCGCCGAAAGACTGCGATGATGTATCTTTTGTAAGCTGCTCTCCAGAGTGGTTGTGTCTTTGTTCTGACGCACTGCCCTTCCACCATTTCTCAAGCCTCTCTTTTCCTGTCAATGGGTACTGACGATTGTCTTGATTAGATGTGTCATTCCTTTTCACCAGGAACTTCTTGGCTTTCCAGCCTGGTCGTTCATGAGGTTTCTGTGTTGCATTGTCCACTGCCTGGTTCGGCGGCGGTTGCAAGTGACGTCTGGACAGCAGTGTTTTCGATTCCCACCATGATTCTGTTGTACGTTTGACAACCCTTCGGTTACGATCTCTTTTGCCAGGCGGCTTGCCGGATGTATACACTTGCGCTGTGTATTGAGGCGCATTGCCGGCTGCTGACGGAGACCTTGAAACAACTTCGACGTGCCGTTCAACACGTATTGTTGACATAGTGTAGAGACGAACGTTCAGCGGTCAAGTTGAACAGGGAATGGCAGGGGCCGTCGAAGGTCAGAGTCGATAATGAAGGCCTTGGTCGTCCCCAGTCCCCTGAGGCCGGGTGTCTTGATAACACTGAGACCAATAGAGACAGATCTTGAGCTTCGTACTAGTTTGGGGCCATGCAAGGCCCTGAAGGAACTGTATCCGTGATCCGTGAGCTTGTACTTCTACTCTAGCCTTCAGAGGCGGACTACACGCCGTGTGGCTCGGTCCCTCACGGCGAAAGTGCGCCTGACGCCTGTTTGAGCTATTCAAGATACGACTACCCCGGTCTTCAGGAAAGGATAGAAGAGGATGAAGTGTAGAGTTCAGCTTGGGTAGTAGTAGTTAGGGACTTAGCAAGAGAGATACAATTTTCCTGCAAAACAAGTTTGTCGGTGTTGTCGACCACTATACCCTTCTCGGCGGTGTCCTTGTCGCGGCAGTGATGCGAGGCTGAATTTGACCATTGTATCGTCGCTAAAAGAAGTCTGTTCGTCCAAAGCAATGGCCAAGTCAGTAGTGGGAGAGTAACACCATGGTGAGGAATGTTCTTTAGCGAGATGGTTAGTTGCCGTCCATGCTTGACTTTGCTTGGTCAGCACAGGAAAATGGTCAGTCAGCACGTTACGAATGACGAACCTGTTATCTGTAGAAAAGCTGTAGCACACGATAGGTGTTACCTGCATGGTAGTCATAGAGGAGAACCAAGCTGTCCACTTCCCGACATCAAGCCATCTACGCGGTTTATTCGCCACCGACGCGTCCGCTCTTACCAGGCGTAGAGAGCAGAGCAGGTGTTTTGAAGAAGGGACATCGACTTGCAGCTCTTCTCCCACGAACGAAACAAGGAAGACATACAGAGTAGCAGAAGAGAAGAAGAGAACCATCCATTGGTATCCGTCTCAGTATCAACGCGATGGAAGGCCAGCTGTCAGAAGGAGCCATTCGAGAGATCAGAGTATCTGGAGAGCCAAGTGTCCATGAGCCCATCGTGCAGTGTCTCTCTGTGAAGAAGGTCGGCGGGAATGGAGGGAACGGAGACAGATACAGAGCCATCGTGTCTGATGGCATCACCTTCCAGCAAGCCATGTTTGCTACCCAGCTCAATCCACTCGCAGACGATGGAAGCGTGACGAGGTACACGCTGATCAAGCTGCTCGAGTACTCTGTGAACCTCGTAAAGGATAGAGTGTGAGTGGGAAGCGTTTATCTGGAAAATGATTCTGGTGATACAGAGTACTCACCCGTTATCTCTTGTCGTGTTGCAGCATCCTCATCATCCATCAAATCCAAGTGCTCGGAAACGCTGACAACAAGATTGGTGAACCTGCAAGCATCGACATCTACCTTCAAGCAGAGCAAGAACAAGCTGCTGCCAATGGTGGTGATGCAGGTGCTGGACAAAGTGAAGGAGGAGATGTCTTTGGTGGTAATGGCGCTCAACAGCAACAAGCCAACCCATACAACAACCGAAATGCTCAACCTGGTGGACGCGGTGGTGCTGCTGGTGCCCACGGTGCTGGCGGAAGAGGAGGTGCTGCTAACAACAACAATAACAGAGGATCAATGATGGGTAACAGTTCAGGACAGCAACACCCCATCTATCCCATCGAAGGTCTCTCGCCATATCAGAACAAATGGACCATCAAAGCCAGAGTCACTAACAAGTCCGACATCCGCCACTGGTCAAATGCAAGAGGTGAAGGAAAGCTCTTCTCTGTCACCTTCCTAGATGAAACTGGTGAAATCAAGGCTACTGGTTTCAATGATGCCGTTGATCAATTCTACAACTTGCTCGAAGAAGGCAAAGTCTACTTCGTTTCAAAAGCTAGAGTTGGAATTGCAAAGAGACAGTTCAGCAATGTCAACAACGAATATGAAATTACTCTAGAAAGCAGTACAGAAATCAATCTGGTGAGTTGCTCGAATGAAGGGGACTGACTGCATCCGTTGTTGACATTTCCCTTCTTTCGGATTCACCTTCTCTTCAGTGCACCGACACTGAAAACGTACCTCAAGTAAAGTACAACTTCGTCGAACTCGGTCAATTGGAATCGGTTGAGCCTAACAGTATCATCGATGTCATCGGTATTATCAAAGAGACTGGTGAAATCAGCCAGATTGTTTCGAAAGCCACTCAGAAGCCCGTAAGTTCCGCTCGTTTCTTCAGCTTCTGCAGACAACCTCTCAACTCACACACATATGTACGCACATATGTACGCACATTTCAGATCACCAAGCGAGAACTCACTCTCGTTGATGCTACTGGCATGTCTGTCAGACTCACTCTGTGGGGACGACAAGCGGAGAATTTTACAGCTGCCGGAGGGTACAATGAAGATGGCTCACCACAACAGCCAGTGATTGCATTCAAGGCAGTCCGAGTAGGAGATTTCGGCGGAAGAAGTCTAAGCATGGTCTCAAGTTCAAGCATGGCCGTCGACCCTGATATCCCTGAATCACATGCTCTTCGTGGATGGTTTGATAATCAAGGAGATGCCACAACCTTCCAATCATTCAATTCAATGGGTGGAGGAGCAGCTGGAGGTGGTGCTGCGATGAGATTGGATCAATTCAAACTCATCGGTGACGTTAAGGACGAAATGCTAGGAACAGGTGATCAACCTGATAATTTCTGGATTAGAGCTCATGTAGTCTACATCAAGAAGGAAAATATCTCTTACCCTGCATGCCCTACCCCTAAATGCGCAAAGAAAATGATGATGGAAGATACAAATTCGTGGAGATGTGAGAAGTGTGACCGAACTTTCCCAGAACCGGAGTACAGGTGAGTACTCCCACTTCAAAATCACACACTACAAGCTTTTATAATCACTAATTTTTATGGTTATGCAGATACATCCTTTCTGGTCAAGTAGCAGACTTTACAGGCTTCCTCTACTTCTCGTGCTTCAACGACATCGGCCAACAACTCCTAGGCCAAACAGCAGATGAGATGGAAGTACTCAAAAACAACGACGAAGCGGCTTTCGATAGAGCTATAGCCGAGCCTGTCGGAACGACATGGAATTTGTATGTTCGAGCCAAGAGCGACAATTGGCAAGATCAGCAGAGAATCAGGTACAATGTCATGAGAGCTACTCCGTAAGTCTACCTCGCGAAAAGCTCCTAGTCTCAGTCAAGTCTTGATTCACTGATATTTTCTTGGCTTCACAGTGCACAATACTCTGGTGAAGAGGGCCAGAAGCTGCTGGACCTCGTCAAGGCTTATGGCGATATCCAGATCTGAGCGTCCTCGCTTTCGAACTTGTGCAATTTCCCGTCCAACGGGAATGTCGTAAGAAGTACTATTCATGCTATTTATGCGGGCAATCATCTGTTCGGATCCTTCCTCCAAGTAGTGTAGTAATATACTATCCTTACTTTTCTGATCTTCAAAAGGGTATAACAGTATGCTAGTCTGCTATCTCCGGCTTACGCTTTCAAAAGGGTTTCAATATGTGCAAGAATGCAGTCTGTAGTGCTATGTAATGGTATAAACGAACAATGAAATTCAAAAGGCTGTCTGAATATCACTGTATTCCGGTATCTTAATGCTCAGTCAGCAACTGGGATCTGTAGATGTTTCGGCCGGCTTATTTCGACTCCTTGCCGAACCGCACTTTCTCGATTGCCTTTCCACCTTGCGCCATCCAGTTCTTGCATTCTTACATTCGGTAATACTGGCCATCCAAGAGCAGCACTGTTACTGTGGTAGCGCACATTCAGTACATCTACTTGGTACATTAGAAGATGGCCACTTTCAAGACCGAATTCGCGGTCGAGCTTCACTGTGAAGCCTGCGTCAAGACCGTCAAAGAAGCTCTATCAAAGCAACAAGGCGTCCAGAACTACGAGATATCACTGAAAGATCAAAGAGTCGTAGTGGAAGGTCATGCTGCTCCAAGTCAGATAGCGAGAGCTCTCAAACAGGACGGAAGACAAGTCATCGTCCGAGGTGCAGGTGTCACGGATAACGATGATGATGGTGCTGCTGTGTGCATATTCGAAGCATATACGCCGCAAGCTCAAGATTCTGGAAAGCCTCAAGAATTGCATGCTTTAGCAAGACTTGTGAGCTTCTACTTCGCGCTCTCTTGCTTTCAGACCTTTGAACTGACAATGTTCCCCCGCCGCTTGTGTCTGCTTACCAATATGTACTACAGGTACAAGCTGGCAAGACTACCATTCTAGATTTAACGATGAAGCACGAATCACTAGCAAAGCTTGCTCAAGCGAAAGGAAAGTCGAAATTCGATGTTCAAACTACACAAGCACCTTCGCCGACAACAAATGGGCATAGCACACAATTCCCTGTGGCAAATGGCAATCATGAGGGTGGTTCCTCTACGTCAAGCCTGCCTACCGAGTACGGAGTATACATTGCAAAGACCGGCGATATATCAGAAGGCGGCGCGAGTGCAGGTGGTGTCTTGAGAGAATTGGGTAAACTCGAATTACGGAAGAAAGATGGCTACGGAGACCTATTCACTGAGTTTGATAATCTGAATATCTGGGATAACATTGGTCGAGCGAGTAAGTGTGCAGTACTTTCGGCGATATGAGTGCTATCACTGATGCTGTCTTGAATTCTTTCAGTGGTTATCGCTCCAATCATTTCTACGGCTAGCAATGGTGCTACCTCAGACAAAGCACAAGCATTGAAGCTGGGTCCTGGTATACTTG
Source organism: Cystobasidium sp. 2NF920 (assembly GCA_023628255.1). Taxonomy (NCBI): domain Eukaryota; kingdom Fungi; phylum Basidiomycota; class Cystobasidiomycetes; order Cystobasidiales; family Cystobasidiaceae; genus Cystobasidium; species Cystobasidium sp. 2NF920. Next base: position 82,738 of record JAMALA010000021.1, read on the forward strand.
CTGGTGTGATAGCACGCAGTGCAGGCACGTGGAGTAACGATAAGAGCGTATGTACATGCTCAGGAAAGACTGTTTGGGAAGAGGCGAGAGAGTCAAAGTTCTAAGCACAGCCATAAGTTGAAGAAGAAGTAAGAGGAAGGAGTGGTAATGGACGCACAAATCAGATCATCTTTGAAACTGTGTAAGTGCATGATGTTGTAATATATACACGCATAGATGAACAAGCAAGGATCGAGACTTTTGACCCTTTCGCATTACGTTTGAGAGACGTTTACTGGTTTCTCCGCCTAAGATTACAAGATATATCTACAGTGGCTTGGCCTACTTTGATCCTACTGTATGAGGCAGTAATTTTAGTTTTTGATCATCTTCCTGTCTGATCTGACTCCTAGAGGCGGGTATGCACAGAACTTGTCCTGTACTGAAACGACGTTCCATGTTCCTTCAGACTGAGTAAAGATGGAGTACTTATGCGTCATCACGTTTGTGATGGTATGTGTTTCTAGAACAACCGGCTTTTGTGACTTGCGGTGATGTGGGTCGAGTGGGGCTGATTTCGTATAGGTGAATGTGAAAGGTGGTGTACCCGTGAACTCGAAGATGATCTCCGCTTGATCACCTTCGCGGATGTTTTCGACGTAGTAGTTGCCTGATTGCACTTTCGCTGCTGGGAGAGGATGTATTGTTTTCGAAATGTCAGTAACGACAGATTTGCATGAGTCTTGGTGACTGTAGAATGTACTAATGTTAGCATGATGTAAGAATCACTTTTGCTCAAGCGACTCACTGAGCCACTGAAAGGATCTTGAAGTTGCCAGGATGCTCGGCCACTCGTGAGAAGCGGCTTTCTTTCGCTGTAACCTTCTGCTTCTTCCCTTCAAAGTCATATTGTACTGTCCATGGCGAAGAGCCCTGTAGCACAAAGTCGATGCTATCTCCCACGCAATGATCTTGTTGAGGCTGTACTGCAGCTATAGAAGCGATGTCGGCTACGTCTAACCTCACCAAAGTACCCTTCGCTCCACGAGGTATGATGCGCTCGCAACCTGTACTGTCTACAACTTTGCGGAGGTATACAGTGTATGGCCCGGACTCAGCAAAGACATGCTGAGGGATGTTCAATTTCCAGTTGTTCGTCTTGATGAAGATGTCGCTGTATCGTTGGGAGACTTGCGATCCATCTGGCGAGATTTCCACTTCGACACGGAAAGGTGCAGCACCTGTCAATCTGAGCGATGGAGTATGAGCGTGCGAGCTATCCAGAGCATCTTTGACGCAAAAGACAGGTTTGCGATCTTGATCAACGAAGATGACTGATGGGCGAGCAAGGATGTCCTGCTCGAGCCGAACTCTTCCGGCTTTACTCGACTGATCCGCCGCGACTAGACCAGTCTTGCTAAGTGTAGCGTAATTAGAGTCACTGACACCGGTGAAATCATAAATTTTGTGTCCAGGAGTAGCGGTTGATAATTCGAATTGGGCATGCCGCTGTATCGATTGTAGGTCTTTTGTTTGGCGACGCTTCTGACCATCCGGACCATCTTCCATGAGATCGTAAGTCACAAAGAAAGGTGCTTGACCTGATGAGTGACCAGGTGTCAGTACAAGTGTAATATATATGACAAAGCGAACCTTTACCTGAAAATACGACTCCTGCAGTGTCATCAACACCCTCACATAGGGCAGGTCTGATCAAAGAGCCGTTCTTGACCAATTTGCCGGAGTCAGGACTGAGACGTAGAGTAGGCTTGGTGATCCATTCGATCTCCCATGATTTGGCTGCATCCAAAATTGTGCCCGGGCAATGCGCATCCTTGACCGACACCAACTCATATCGACCTGGCTTCGAGATGGCGATCTGACCGTTGTTTGCTCGTATAGTCGTCTGAATGGGTTCTTCGCTATCATGGCGATAAGTCACGGTCCATGGCTGCGGAAAAGCATACTGATCAGCTATGACCTCAGGGTCTCGAGTGAGAACATCACGTACGCCTTCGCCAGTCAGTCTCAAAGGCAGCTGGACTGATTCGCCTTCCTTGATGACCACCTTCTTGCTGACAGCCAGCGTAGCCGTCGGCTGGGTTCGATGAACATTGACAACAAGGTCATCCACAGCCAAGGGTTGACTACAGCCGCGTCCATCGACTACTCGTTCTATGACAGCAATTGGTCAGCTCGAAGGTGTCTAAGGTGAGATATATAGAAAGCAGCTTACCGATAGAAAGAGTGAATTGACCGCCCGCTTTGGCGATCTTAGGTGGAATCTTGACATTCAATGAGTGCTTAGTATCATTGATCTCCTCAACATGATATACATCCTTTTGCCCAACAATGCGGTAGTCAATTTTCCACGGTGCGATGCCCTGCGAAATGATGTGAGCGACCAAACATGCATGAAACAGGCTGGCAACTTCATGAAGCTCACCTTCAGCTCAATTGGCACCTGGATCTCGTCACCCTCACATGACCAGACTTTCTGTCCCTTGCCAGCATTAGCGAAAGAAACACCAGCAAGAGGGTGGACTGTCTGTTTGACAGTCCTGCCGATCTCAATGCCATTATAATTGGCATCATCGATAGACAAAAATTGATAGGTGAATTCGCCAGTCACGTCTGGTCGAAGTTCGATTTCTTCCCTTGACAAGCGGACAGTCTTGGTCTTCTTGACAGGTCGAGAAGAGCCGTGCTGAACACTGTAGTGAACCCTATATGGTGGCTCACCAGACAGAGAGAAGGTGGCCTTGAGACCCACTTCGCCAGCACACGAATCTGTAATGGGTTCGAGCGAGAGATCGACAGTCGGCTGAGGCGGTGTGTATACCGAGCACTGTAGGAAAGGACAAAGATCAGTATGGGATGTCAGAGAAGGTCCCAAATGTTTCTGCCCACCTCAGAAGGTTCATAGACCTCGCCACCGCAGTGAGTACCGGACACCGACAGAATTCGGTACTTGCCAGGCTGGTCGACCTGAAGTATATCCTCCTCATTTTGCATCCTTATCTCTCGAGTCCATCCCTTGCGGTGAGCTAAGGTACCGGATGATGCAGCATCGGGAATATCAGGCATATCCGGCTCAAAGCTGACTTTTACAGTCCAAGGACCATCATTTATGATATCGTTGCCTTGTCCAGCGGATTGACCGATGGACCCAGCTCGTAGAGGGAGACCGGCTCTTCCTCCTTTCAAGAGCTTGATCGGCTGACCTGCTGTTCCAGCTCCCGAAGTTCTCTGATTGGAAGCACTACCGACTGCTCCTGTACCGCAGCCGTAGAACGAGACTCGACTGCGGGGATGTACTGACAGTCGCTTGGTACTGGCCAGCTGCAATGTAGCGCCGATGGCCTGAGAGCTACCTGCAGATTTGCTGTGTACAATCGAGGCGCCTTTTCCAGCCTTGGTAGGATAATCAGGACTTGCACCTTCTCCGTATCTGTCACGAAGGGCAGCGAAGTCCACGCTGTTGCCACATGCGTCTGTGACTTTCTCCAGGAGGTACTGATGAAGTCCGACTGTATTGAGCGGAGCGACCAGAGGCACACTGAGGACTTGGGGCTTCAGCACGGGTCCGTGAGGTGCTTCATGTCCAATTACGAGCTGTTGGTTAATTGAAGCATCGCCGTCTACAGCTGGCTTGCGTGCCTTTGCACTGCTAGATGTACTCTTCTGCGAATGTGATGCTAAGACTGCACCGTCTGGAGCAATGCCATCGATAGTATGAACCTCTCGCTTGCCTCGTCCTAATGAACTGCTGTATGTCAATTTGAGAGGTGGAAAGCCAAACACATCGACGTTGATAGGCAGGCTGTTCTCTTCCGCATCATTCTGGCAAGCGTCTTGTACGAGGCCTTCTTGTAGCGCAGCGGTCTTTGACGATTTCTTCTTTTCTCCTAGTTTACGCTTTTCTTCGTCATGATGGTGGAAAGTAGCGCTCGGACATGGTACTACCAGTATTCTTGCGTTTTCACCTTTTGGTGAAGGTATCCGAACACCCGCGTCGCTTTTGTCGATGATACGCTCGATACGGTAAATACCAGGTCGATTGACATTAAATGTCCAGATTGCTTGTGTCTTTTCTAGTTTGATATGTCTGAGGAAGGCGTTCTCTCGAACTGCACCTGGAAATACAGGTGCGTCTACGGAGGTGCCCCGAGCTGAATCTGAGTCGTATGTTCCGTCATAGCCTATCAAACGTTGTCCGATTGTATTGCCTGAACCTGACGCAAAGTCAAACTCTTCCTCCTCTTCTAGCTCTTCGTCGAATGAATCGTAGTCCAAAGCCCCACGTGCGAAACGTTTCTGGGATTTGTGAGTGGCGATCTGCTTGAGATCCTTGCTTGTCAGATTGAAAGTTCGACGACTTTCGAAAGGTTCACCAAAGTCTTGTATACTGTATTGAAGGTATTTTGGTGTTGTATTGTTGAGTAAAACGGGTATTGTCGCTATCCTGCTTTGCGAAAAGAGAGGGAATGGGTCTCGAGGGTCGTCTTCTGCAGGTGGGACTGAGACGCAGTAGCATGTTCCAGTCTCTTGTAGGATGAGTTTTGCGGTTGAGTGAGGTAGTATATGGATTGTGACTGAACCGAGGATGTGTGCTGCTGGATTGACGAGGTTCGTCAGTCGTATCCGATGTTCTAGGATTGCGAGATCAAAGTTGAAGTAGTCTGAAGTATGGATGATGGATCAGATTGGCTACTGTGGATGGTATTGCTAGAAAGCATGATTAAATCTTACCTCGCCAACTTGTAGGTAGGAAGAATGTAAGCAGTCCTAGTGCATTTGCAAATCTCCAGTCTCCAACGCATAACCAGTTTACGAGCAGGATGCCAGCGACTAATGCCAGCCTGATTCGTGACTCAATGAAGGACAGCCGCGGTATCCGCAGTCTAGGAAGGACGAACCACAGTGTCAAGACATCGTATATCGCCCATTTGAGGAGAAGGGATGTTCTTGACGGAGACGGTGTTGAAGTGGAAGCATCAATGATGTAGCTTTCGAGGAACTGGAAGATCTTGTAGGATTGTTGAAGGGCGAAGAGGGAGACCTGATAGCAGTATGTACGGCATTATTAGTCACAGCGAGCTAGGCAGCAGGCGTGAGCTGTTGCTCACAGCATAGAATCGCTGATTTGGAGCATCCGCATATTCGAGTGGTATCAGCGGACTCGCGTCTGCATCGCTCCCAGCAGCGGCACTACGCTGAGGCGGAGGCTGAGAAGAGCCTCCAGAAGAGGCAGACATGCTCTACAGCGCTGCTTTCAAATCCACTGTCGTCAGGCCAGAAGCAAGACGACTCATTATGTCAGATACAGCTTTCTTCTGAGTCGATCATCCCCGTTGTGATGATGATCTGACCTGCCCGATTATGTCTAATAATGCACAACACGTCTCACCAGAACCTCAGTGCGATATTTGACTCTGATGCAACAACAGCTGGCCCTTGTTCTACTCGCGCCTCGTGCCGGCAAGTCTCCTCAAGCCACTTCGCCGTCTGCGTATCCTGATGGTCCAGCATCGAGTCTGACAGCATGTTCGAGCACCTTCAGAACGAAAGTAGGACGGCTTAGATAGACCACGTGGCTGGCTATGCCATCTGAACAGCGCTCCAACAAGTCAGCTGTGCTGTTTGCTTGTGTGCAGAGCTCAAAGCCTGACTTCGTAATCAGGTTTAGCTGAATCGCATGACCTTGGAGTGGCTCAGGCTAAGTCTAGGCTTCTGTCACGTACGCTGAAGCTGTATCCTCCCTGCACTACAGCATTTGTGATCCCGGAAAGTCGGATGACGTTAGCATCCTCGTCCTGACTTCTCTGCTAGACTGACAAAACATTCCGCTGCGCAAACATGGCTGTGACAGGCAATGCTCAACGTAGGACCATCCAACCCAGACACAGCCACTCCCACTCGTACTACGCTGCATGTGTCTCCCTCATAAGCGCGATACGACCCTGCTTTTCATCAACTCAATAAGACGCTCATTGCAAATGGAGGGTTCATGCAAGATAACCACGTCCAAAGGCCTTCTATCGCGTGTTCATCCCCAAAAAGTCGAGCAGCAACACGACTACGCCACTAGCGTTGTCAAGCAATATCTCAACGCCTGTACCGCCTCCATGGAAAGTAGAAAGCACTTTATGATCAGCCAGGCTCTCGAGGCGCACGTGAAGCAAGGACCCTGCCCAGCTAAGAATGCAGAAGTCGAGCTCTATGTGCTATTCGCCGAATTTGCCCTTCGTTATACACCTGGGAAAGTATATCTGCGACCATATTACGAAAGACAGCAAAAGCAATACAAGTTTGAAATATGCTACCAACCTGAGCCCTCTGCCCAGCTCTCCATGCAAACGATAGGCGACAGCAAAACCGGCAAAGAGACTTCTCGTGCAGAAAATAAACCTCAATACTTGCAAGAGACAATTTGCGAAGATATACTTTGGCTCCTTGTGTATTCCGCCGTACTCCGCATGAAATTGACCATGCCAAGGTTTCTAAGCATACTTCCAACTCTACGCTACTGGAGAGGTGTTGCCGCAAAAAAGCTTCAAGCCAACGAATGGTGGATTCCAGACGAAAAGCTGGCGACTCTGAAGGCTAGCTGCTTTACATCTGGCAAGCCAACTCCCAACCCGCGCACCGGCGTTCGCAAGCCTCCCAGGTATGCAGGACGCACATCAAGCTTGAGTGGATCTAACGCGCAGCCAGGACGATGGAGTTTGTCACGGATTTTGAAGGGAAAGACGGTTCCGCCGCAGGGATCTGCGCCAAATGCCCCGGCAGATACTAGCGACGATGCAAAGAGACATATGCCTAAAACATCGAAAACATCCTCCCCGGTCGCGAGTCAAGAATGCTTACCAGCTTACGAGTAGATTTTAACGGACCATATCGGTTGTGGTTCGTGCTAGCTGCCCCACAGCAGTGACGCGGTACTAGGTAGAGCGATGTACCGATTTATCCCCTGTGCATTAGTCTTTACTCGCTTTCAGGTCTTCTTAGCTCGTCGGAAGTATAGCTTGCTAGTGGAAGCTGATCTGTTAGTCTATAGCATCATGCATTGGCATTCGCTGATCTGAAGCATGCGCATACTCGAGTGGTCCCACTGTGGCATATATCGGCAGACTGGCATCGACATCAGTCCAAGCAGCAGCACCAGCATTCTGAGGTGGCGAGACGAGCGCCCAGAGGAAGAGGATGACATAACGTAGGCAACTGCCTCTTCTATCGGAGAGTGGGCAAGATATCAAAAGCTTTCATCTTCAGCATAAACCTGGATTTTGCGATCAAGTTCACCTAAACCGAGCAACAGAGAGAAAAGATCATCGCCTGCTTTTCGCTCTCACCAAGCTCTTCGTCAAACAAGACAACCAGTCCATTCACCCGACGTGTTATCCAGGGAAGGGGGTCATTCATGTCACCGTATTTCGGCGCTCATCTTCGCGTCTGTCCTGCCTGCTTTCGATTGACGGTGCAAGATGGACTGCAAATCGCAATTGATTGCACGGGCTGAGAGGCGAACGAACAAGCAAGGAATAGCTACCGAGTACAAGCTGACGGTACACAATGAAGACCTTTCTCACTTTTTTTTCTGCGTGCCATGAGGGCACAGCACGTTTTGAGGCGGTTGAGGCGGCTAAAGCACAACCACGTCAAGCCAGTTTCAATCCCGACATACGAGACTGGCGCAGTAGCACCAGGGAGTAACAGCGGACGTGTATGATCAGCGAGCTTCCGCTTCGTCTGCTATCCTATACCGGAATGTTCCAGAATGGTCGGTGAAGTCCAGGTTGACGTGCTTTGTGTTGGAATACAGACACAGCCATCGCACAGGACAGAAAGTCGGATGATACAGCAGAGTTTTCCTGGTGGCTATGCACCTGCACAGCAGTCAGAGTTTTCATCATTCAGAATTTTCTCCAGTCTTGTATAAAGAGCAGCTGTTCGTCTGTTGTCTCTCTCCTCTAATATCGAATAGAAGTCATAGAATCCAACCTCAGATTCCAACACTTTGCAGTGCGGACAAAGGTCAGGTGTCTAGCAATGTACACAGCCAGCATCGCCATGGCTCAGCCGACTGACAAGACCAAGCTCAGCGCTTGTTTTTGTAGCTGAACACTCTTCGAAAGATCAGGTCTTTTTCCCTTTTGCCTTCGCTTCAACCAGAAAAAGGTCTTCAAGCGCGACAGTATTAAGCATCAGTAGAAGGTGAGACCACTACACATCCATTCGATTGTCATCGAAGTAGACTCGTACCTGATCCAGCTCTCCAGGCACTAGCAACATTCTCCAAGTCAATCATGTCGGCAAGCGTTCCATGGTCTAGAAATCCAGCATACCCCATGCCACTCAACTTATATCCCTGGCAAGTGCGGCTATTGGATCTGTTTCGCGCATGTTCTCACTCCCTTTTCCGGGACACTTCAACACCAAATCCTACCCTGAACGACTCAATGACTGAACTTGCCGAATATGCAAGGCTCGGTAATCTGCGGCTATGGCTACCAGGTGACACTATGCTCGGTTTGCGTGAAGGCACCATTGCTATAAGGCTCACTATGCAGGCCAACGAGCAACTCGGTAGAGGTCACAAGCTTCCGTGTCTATCCGTAGTTCGCCAGGCGATTCCTAATACTAATTCTGGCGCTCGGCAGGAAGCCAAAGCCGCCTTCGCCAGAAAGAAGAAAATGTCAAGCAAAAAACAAGGCAAGCAACCCCAGGTTCCACGTCAGATGACGTCTACTCAACCTCAGCACATGCATCAGGAAGAGCGAGTACTTCGGACACACAACTTGCGCGAAGATGCCGACCTAGGGAAGCATCATCATATGTGGTTACTGGTCGCTTTCCTGCTGTTCGACAAAAAGCGAATTACACCTCACAATCGTGATGAGACCAAGTATTGGCGTGCCTGGACTGAACATATTCTGGAGAAAATACGTTTGTGGCCGGTAGAAGACTCGGATGAGAATTGGACTGCGGAAGGCTTTCTCTCACTTTGGAAAATCGAAGTGGAGAAAGCCCTCACACGTCTGCCGACCGAAGAAGGCACGGCTCTCAACCTGGTTTGGACCGGCGATATTCCGCTGGCACCCGTTCTGACCTTACGAGTGAATCCTGCATTACTGGTGGAGGTTGAAAAGTCGATAAAATTGGGATACACGGCACAGATACGTAAATTTATGTCTCAGCAGAAAGCCCGAGCGTTGAACAAGATGTTACTGGTACCCCTTCCTTAGGGTCACTTTCCCTTCCTTTTCTAGTCACAGGCTCTGGCTTTGCCCACCATCGCGACGCTTGTTTTCTTTTAGCTTGCATATGTGCAGTCTGCATTGTTCCTCCTGACCTTATGTGTTATTTGTTAGATCAAAATCTTCGGACCTTGTCTCACATAGCATTATTTTTGTACGGCAAGTTGGCTTCTGGAAAGTGCCCTGCGACTGTACCCTAGCATCGGTACAGTTACAGCCATTCTGGCTCATTTCCGGCTTTGATCAAGTGGCTATTGCATTGGCTACATCTTGTCGCGTTTTACTAGCTTTGCTTTGCTGCACATCAATGAGTCGAGGAAATTTGATGTAAAACACAAGCGTGAAAGTTAGTTCAGCATGACCATTACGATTTTTTCGCAACTGCCGGGGATCGCCCGACTGAACGCAGAGATTGCAGCCAGAATCCATTTCCGGTCAAATGCCCTGTGGTCAAGGCATGTCCTCAAAAGGCAGATACCTCCAGCCTTTCACCCTACGGATAATGTATTTCTGGGATCAATAGATCCAGTTACACGAGAGTACGAGATCGCTCGGCAAGTGACCGAGCGAAGTATGAGTCAATGCAGTAGCGTCAAATACCCAAAGACTTGGAAGATCGCCCGTGTTATCTCAGCTGAAGCACTAGTACAGGCACAGGAACTTAAGGCGTACACTGCTGTGGTAAGCGTCGTACATGGCCGTAAGGAATGGACGTCAATGCCATGGAGCGAAGTGCAGAGCACTTACAGACTGCTCATCGATTTGCTTGCAAACTGGCAAAATCGACAGCAGTGGCAGCTTATCATGCCGGAGGAGACTATGGTCCATTTGAAAGTGGCCATAGACAGATCTGGATGCTTCATCTTCACATTGGAATTGAATGCCATTGGCAGGAAGATCCCTAAAATGACGATATACAGTCCCATCAAGAAGAGCGCGGCGCACAGAGCTAGTCACGAATCGGCTGAAGTGATCTTGAGTAAGCGTCTGGATAGTGGAGATGATACGAGCAGCCATTTGTTCCTGCTTGTCTTTCCGATGTTGCTGCGACGTAGACTGGCGAACAGGCTGCATGATGCCTCTTGGATGACATGGCACTTCATCTTGGAGGCACCTGATGTACTCTGGATACTCGTACATCCTCTTTTCGATAAGGCTGCAATTGCCAAGCAACCTCAGGAGGATGTCAACCTGGAAAAAATCTTGCGAGAATTGCAAAGAAGAAAGTGAAAGCCCTTGGCAGCAATCAGACTTACTGGAAGAGCGACAAAGATCTGTGGATTGAGCCCAAGTTCAAGCAGCCCACATCACCAATAGAGAGGCAAGCAAGAGACCTTTCATCACCAACACCCTCGTATCGAAGAAAACATTTCTCTGCCTTCCCTGCTCTAGGCGGCTACGCTGCTGACGAAGTAATCGAAAGCTGGCGACTTCAAGATTGAGTGTCGTCGCGCGAAGACGTCTCTCGCGGCGACGCGAGCTTGCGACCCTTGTGACAATTGCATAGACATGGGTTCTCTTTCTCGGAGGCATCGAAAGCAGCCAGGCGACAGCTCTATTGGGAAACCCCTCATTTTGTTCGTCGATCTGCTCGATTACTTGGACCACCTCTTGAATATGCGGAGGTTTTGAGACGCAAACAAATCATTGGTGGCAAAATTGTCATCCAGCGTCATACCAGGCCTGTAGAACCACCGACACGGCATCAGATGTACCCGGCATGGACTGAGTAAGACCGATGCGACATACACGCAACAATGCCTACTTTCGTGTCTGCCGTTGAAGAACCCTCGTGACCTTGCGGCTTCCAGACATGCTTTTGGGCAGTGCATATCAAAGCACTGCTTGCTATAGCTGTGCATCTGGTCGAACTCCCCAGTCATTTTCTATGCTGCGCGGAAGAGTTGCATCAAGCGTTCAGACACTGTCTCTTTCGTCTTCACTTTTCCTCACGAAGCAAGCTACTGAGAACCGACCCGCACACAGGCCTGCCGCAAAGCTAGTGCAATAGCAAGCTCAGATGCTGACTCCTGAGAAACTCCGCGCCGAAAACAAGGACCTCAATAGCAAGTACAAGGCTCAGTACAAGGAATTTCGTCGGCTGTTCGAAGAGTGGCTTACTACCGCCGAGCTGGACATAAGCGTTCGAGGAATCCTTGAGGCCTTGCTTTATTCGGCAGAACGGGATGAGCTCTACTGGTTTTATCAAGTTTGGAAACCAAGCCTCTCCAAAAGGTACACTTCCCCTTCAGCCATTGTTGTTCAGGAGCTTCAAGCGCAACCCGGATCGAAAACTTACGACCTTGGGGTCCGCTGGCCGCCTCACCATCCGATGCTTGCATCGAGACCTCCCGCCGGGGCAGACGATCTCAAGTGGAGGCTCGAACGCCTTGGTTCAGAGCAGGCATGGGTTTGGCTTCTGCTGTATCCTCATATGATCAGCGCTTGGGACTGCCTCCGAAGACTAAAGCAATTAGACGCGAAATTAATCAGCCGGCAGAAAACCCTGCTCGGGCGTTTCTAGACGGTCGTGACTCTTCTGCGAGATTTAGATCCAGATAATATCCGCACAATCCTCTCTTATACGAATAAATGGCTTCCAAGTGGCTACGACGATTTGGAAGATTTCCTCGCTGCGACTCAACCACCGAATAGTGCGACGGCGTCACTTAAACTTGTGTCAGCAGCGCGTACACGACCCAGTGTATCCCATCCGCTACAAGGCCAAGGTCCCCAAAAAATGGGCAATCAGCAGTCTAAACGAAACCGCCTGGTACCAGGGCTAGCTGGTCAGCAAAGTGACCCTGTAGCAGCTATGCAAAGACGAAGGACTTCAATGAATTGCTGTCGTCCATCGTAGTCGTAGTTGCGGATAAGACTCGAGCCATGTGCTGGCCTTGTAGAAGTCGCCGATAGACAACGTTATCGTTCTACTTCTTCTGTTGTTTCTTAGCCATATTTCTCATCTCCTTATCCTTCATCTTCAGCTCATATTTCCTCCTTTCAGCAGGTGTCATTTTCTCCAATTTTTCTTGTTCGGCTTTCATCTTGATAGCTCTCGCTTCTGTCGTTGCTTTATCTTTTGCTTCTTTGCGTGATTCTTGTAACAGAAGTGAATAGACTTCTGCTCTTCTCTTTGCCTGAGACATTCAATTTCAAGAACGATTATCAAGTAGTGTCAGCATCAGTCACCAGACATGAAACCGGATAACTTGGTGCGATGCTTACCGTCTTCTTGAGCAGTTCGTTGGGCATGCTGCTGCCTGACAAGACGTCGATCAAGTTCAGAGCAACTTCGACGATAGGTAATGTCTCTCCAGCTTTGGCAGAAGGAGGGAGCTCGAAGACGACTGTCAGCCGTCTAGACTTGGGGATAGCACCGGATTTTTCAAGAATTCTGTAAGTGTCCAATCAAGCACGTCAGCAACAGTCTTCACAGTCTGCTCAAGCGTCGTGGAAGGGCTGGCTCAACTTACGATTCATCAGGTCTCTCCTTTACAATATCCGAAATGATGATGCTTCTCAGATATTTAGCAGCCTCCTTTTCATCCCTCAACAACTCAACAATACCGACATTCGGTTTCTTCAAGAAGAATTCATTCAAAGTATTAGATTCGGTAAAAGTGACCCATTCATCATTTCCAGCTGCCGAATCCAAGACTTGAGGTTCTGAAACCGTAGTGAAAGCTTGTAAATCAAATCTTTCTTCTCTTGTTTGTTGCATTACATGTTTATTAATTAACCCCCACACGAAATCTTCCTTGTTTGCTGTCAGAGCATTGGATTTACCGGGTGTTGCTGCTGATGAAAGCGGAGTATCGAGCTCGAAGTCTAATGTGACGGTATTGTAGGGTGATGCGTAGGTAAGATCGTAAATCTTGTAAGCAAAGTTCAAGATGAGGTTGAAGATATCATGTCTTGGTAATGTTTGAATCTTGACTGCGAACCCTGAAGTTCCACGTCGACCGGAAGCGTGTCCTACATATGTAGCAGGATCGACTCGTGTCAAAGAGACACTTTTTGGAACCGCAGTGTATGATGCGAATTGGCCCATGAGGAAGTTGATGTGGGCTTTGTTCCATGCTACGGCTTGATTTTCGTTGATCTTCCTTCCTGCGAATGAGATGGCGACAAAGAAGAGGACTCCTCCACTGTTTCGATGCGAGGGAGATAGGATCAGCTGGTATTCTTGTGACTGCGGAATCTACTGATATTCAAACAATATGGAGAACCTCGTCCGCAACGCTTCCTTCGCGAGCGTTGACCTGTTATCGAGGTTGCCATGCCTCGTGCGGGGAAGCGAGGCTTTTCCACAAGGGACGACGTTGTGCTAGCTATCGATGAGCGAAACTTACAGCAACCAAGCTTCAGTCCACATCTCAGCAGGACGGAACTGGTTTACAAAGACGGAGGGAAAGAGATGATCAGTTAGCTATGGAGACGGAGCATACAAAGCCATGAGAATGAAACACACCCTGAACATCTTCCATCTGTATTCAGTAGCTTCATAAGGTGGTTCGTCGTGTACAGGTGCATCACTGACAGGAACAGCAGTAGTACCCGCTGGAGAAGCGGTCTTGACTGCAGGTTGACCAAGAGCAATTGATGGAGCACCAGCTTCTACTGGCTCGACGTGAGCATGTCCATGAGCATGAGGAGCACTTCCACCAAAAGCATCCAATGAGGGCTCAGAAGGAGGAGCAGGATCAGCAGCTAGGTTGATCTGAGTTGCTGCTTTCGGTTGACCTGCTCCAGTAAGTCTATCCAGGAAGCCGGCATTGACGGATGAGACGGCTAAGAGAGCGGCGACGAGGGAGAGGGAGGAACCACCGGTAGAGATTCGCATGGTGAGTGCGACGTGTGAGGGAGTGAGGAAGGGAAGTGCCTTGACGTGTGCTTCGTTCAGGTCGAATGGAAGTAAAGCGAAACCAAGCGGCCCAGAAAGGCAAGGCAGTAAAGGCATGCATGGAAGGCGGGCAATGTGGAAGATCGCAATCCACAACAGCAGCAAGCATGGTGGGCAGACTAATGAGATGTTCTGACCACTGAGATGTATTCTAGTATACATATGGAGCTCTTACTGCTCAGCCTTCACCAATTGTCCATATCTCCATGATGCCGCCTTCCATAAGGGTGATCGGGCACTTTGAATGCACCGAATAGACAACTGCATCTCTACCACTGCATCTTTTCGACTGTGCATCAGATTTACGATGCCATCTCAACACTATGATTAGATAAGCCCTTGAAGTTCTGCTGCTTAAACTGCCAGAGCCTTACGCTCACCTGCAAGATACTGTCCTGCTACGACTCGTCATCACCCCAGCACGCGTTCAAAGCCGGCGTACTATACTGTTCACAATGGCTGGCATTGAAGTGGGCTCGATGACGCTCAAGCACGCTCATCCGTATAGCTTAGAAGAGCTGCATGATCTCGATACAAATCACATATCCGAAGGTAAAGCTCGGGATTTGCCTAACGACGCCACCTTCGCTCAGGATCTCCGCTTACCATCACAACTTTCGTGTATTCTTAGAGATTCTCCGCTTACAAAAGTCGATAGCAATGCTAGAATCAACAAATGCAACCTTGTTCGATTCAATTGCAGCTTCGTCGTCGATTACAGCCTCATCCGAAGATATCTTATCAGAAGAAGATTCCAAGTTGTTCCAGGATACGATACAAGAAAATGAAGACGCTATATTAGCTCAAAAGGAACGTATACAGATGTGCATATTCGTGCTCAAGAAGAGATTGGGCATCGATCCTACAAATAAACATTATGACCTGGATCCAAACACTACAGCTATCACGGCTAGGGATGTGACGCCAATAACAACGAACCAGCAAAGTAGACAACAAGCGACTTATACTGCCACGCGGCAAGAAACGCAAGTATCAAATGAAGGAAGGCCAAATCAAACTGAAAGCCATGCAGAAGAAGACGAACAAGGTGGAATGTATCTGTAGCGAGCTGAGTTCAATTGCAAAGGGCATTGCAAAGCAAAGCAAATCCACACGGAAAGATTTGCTCGAGAGTTGGCAGTTTCATCCTGGTCTCGTTCAGCTTTCTTACTCGCTATCAATGACTTGCTTTTCTCAAGGCATTTTGATCCCTTTCGTGTGGTCCCATGATCGCGTAGGTGTTGACGGGCTCAACACGGCATGGTTCTGAAGGCAGCATTATAAAAGATCCTTCCCTGTCGCTGAATGAGGAAGGCTCCTCGTTCTGGACTTCCTCGTTGGTCGAAGAGGCTTCCTCTTTATCGTCCTCTGGGTCGGCACGACTGCGCTGAAGAGGGAGCGTGCCAGAGGATGAGTCGACGGGATTGAAGGTGGAGATGATAGCCTTGGAGGTGGAGGCAGTAGGGTCGGACGTAGCCCCTACCACCCACCTCCCCCCACGAACGTATCAATAGGCTCTGAAATGGCCCATCTCGTTCGCTTGCTACTCAGACGTTTGCGGATGTAAGTGTCAGGGGAAGGTATTCGGTTTTTTTTTTGGAGCGATCCAGATCTTGCCGTGTAAGAGAACCCCATTGTATACTTGTCAAAGCTCTCCCGTGTTGCGAACTTCTGGGTTCAAGCTGTTATTGCCCTCAGGAGCTGCATCGCTGACTCAAACGAATTGATTGGGGTCTTCTAGCCGTGTGACGGATTTCAAATCGGCTTCGTAGTCGCTATGAAGTCGGCGTTTCAGAGGCGCTTGACTTTCCATGTTGACTGTCAGTCCGTCTGTCCTGAAATGACCAGACCAGATATCCTTGCGGGGTATCTCCATTTAAGTTTCCAGCTGGTTGTCAACTGCATCTTGCTCCATCGTTCTTCCCTTCTCTTTCTTTAACTCCTGCCAGCGTGGGCTCTTCGAAATGAATGTAAGGCTGTTTTTTCACTGATTTTACGGATCTTATCCTGAGCAGCTCGGCCGCAGTCAAATTGACGGTCTAATCTAAGTAAGCCAAACCCTCCATGTTCTTTAGGTGTGAACAAATGGGATCTAGCAACTAATCTTTGATGTCCTCCCCAGATTGCATCACATGCTGCGTTAAGCAGTTCCTTCAACACTATGGCATGAACTGGTCCAGGTACAGGTCCTTTGAGAAGCTATAGATGTTGATGATGCTGCATCGAGCAGCAATAGGCAAGTCAAACATCGGTATAGCCCGCATACGAGCCTTGACTGACGCCACTATACTTTCCCAGATCTGATCTGTCTGGACACCTTGACCGACCTGGACGCCAAGGTAACGAAGTGGAGTGCAGGAGATGGTCCAACTGGGCCATCTCTGGAGCAGCACTGCACCCCCCAAGCGGTGTAGAAAGGACTTGGCGGTCGAGACCTTTCCGCCCGAGGCGCCCTGGTACAAGTCGAAGGCATACTCAGCCTTTTCAAGATGTCTATCATCCCTTAAGCCAACGACGAGGTCGTCTGCGAAAAGTGACGTTATGAGAGGCTGGATGTCTTGCTGAAATGGGGTGAGACCGGTATGTCGAATTCCAGTTAAGGTGCTTCTGAGCCTTGCAGCTAATGGTTCCACGCATAGGGTGAATAGACTTGGAGCCAGCGGGCTGCCTTGGCGAAGAGCTCGAGATAGCTCGATGCTGGACGACAGTCAGCCATTCAAGCAGATTCGAGCATGACTACCGGTAGTCATTGCCATTACAAGACGAATGAGCCGGGGCCCAAAGCCAAATGTCTTCAAGACAGCATTGAGATAGCCATGTTCCACACGGCCATAGGCTGCCTCATAGTCAACAATGGCGAGAGCACACCTGGATAGAGGTCTCCGTCATCTATAGCATTCTGGACGGTCTCGATGTTGGTACCAATCCATCGACCGGGAACGTTTTTTTTTTTTGGTGCAAGATGATTAATTATACGCCCTGCTGTTCCGAAAGAAATCTACGCGATAGGTGAATTGCTCGTGGTGATGGTAGTACGAATGTTTCTAAGCGACATGTTAGAACAAAGATTTTAAGCGTTGACTGCTTAAATCGAGATAATTGACGCTCTATTACTGACGGCAGGCTGAGATACCTTTTGCCTTGCGGCGACTAGAAATTCAAGGAGCTGTTATAAACCATTGATCTATTCCACTCACATCCAGCTACAAGCATTGTCGAAACGGTTTGTCAGTAAGCAATTGACCCAAGAGCAGCTGTGGAAAGCCCACAGTAGGCTGTTCTGCCAATATGTGGACCAGTGCAGCTCTGATGAATTCGCGGAACCCAATATATAGAATCTCTGATGGAAGCTCGAAAAAGGTGGGGTTGAGGTTGCGGCGCTCTCTGAGACGGTCTACGGCGGCTTGTGCTTGACCAGCGCGCACGGAAAGCGACAGACACTCTTCGCTGTAAGCGTAGTATTTGCGTCCTTTCAGGCGTTGACGCGAAAAAGTGTAGCCACAACATTTGAAACATGATGATCAGCGCCATTGAAGATACTGTCGGGAGAAAGAGCACAGCCGCGAGCATTAGCCTTCCTACAATGGTTGAGGCTAAGAAGGCACTCACGCATCACAACATGGACTTTCCGCCAATACCCCCGTGGAACCGCACTTTGGGCCCTGTTCAGCGATCATGAGATGTATCGTTCATAAAATTCACCGAGCATGAGGCCGGGTGCAGTTGACGCAGCCTGACGCGAGTACAGTGAAATTAAAGCTACAGGTCTGGTGTACTTTCACTAATTTATTTGCCGCCAGTGTCGCTTAAGGAAGGATGCTAAACAGAAGCACCGGTCAACATCACTATTTGGAGGCACGAAAATCTCGCATGAGCTTACAGAAGACGAAGGAGTGTCCAGGAAAGGACGGTTGGGAGGAGGTGTGGATGAAGAGTTCGGAGTGCCGGGTTGAGAAGGTCCTCTAACGATCCCAGGGAAAGCACGAGCGGCTCTTTCTTGTAGAGTGAGAGGAACAGGAGAGGAGGAGTCGGGTTAGAAGGAGTCGGGTTAGAAGGAGTCGGAGAAGGACCAGGAGCTCCAGAAGGACCAGCATCCTTTTGCTTCTCGAAAGATGCTGCGCAGGTATTTCAGGCGGCACTTGACAGGCCTTTCCCTTATGTCCTGCTGGAGATGGAGAGACTTCGGTTTTCAGACGTTTTCTCCTCACCCTCGTCATCGTTGAACCAGCGATGTAGAGACTTGAGCTCTTTATCTAGGCGACGGATCTCAACTTTTTGCTGATCTTGATTCAGATTCAGCTCAAGGATGAGTTCCTCTTGCTCTGAAGCTCGTTCATTTAAATAGGTCCTAGCGGAGAGCAAACGCAGTGCCTGTCAACAGCTAGATATTAGTATCTAGATCTGCTTCACCAACGTTGTTGGGTATCATTGCAGTCTTCAGCCTTGAAGTAAACATGTAGAGCCATCATGAAATGGTCTACATCGTGTCTTGAGCAGGCCATACGGAAAACAAAGAGCCGTTGGTCGCTCTTTGTTCGTGCTACGGCGTAGCTACCTTGGGAACTATGCGCCGGAGCTTGTTCATCTCTCGAACGTGTATTGTCGACTCATGAGCATCTGAGGGATTGAGAAGCAAGAGCGGGGGCAGGAATGGTTGTGGCATAAAGCCACGAAAAAAGAAGAACAAAGACAACCTGTAAAGTCGAATTTTAGCCCGCTTTTTATACCCGTCTCGCGGTATCCTCCAAGTATGCAAATGGAAGACTATGCCTTCCAAGCTGAGTGAGCATGTGACTGTGGAAGCCCTTCCAAGTGCAGAAAATCGTGCGAGAGTTCTGTAAAACAGAAAGAGAGAAAAGAAAAACATGAAAGAAGGGAAACAGAGAAAAGAGAAACGGTTAGGAAGGGAAGCCGCAAGTCCGCTATTCTTCCACGGTGGTGGTCGATAATGCCACAGTGATGGTCACTTGTACGTGAGATGAGAGCAAGGAGGATGAAGGTAGTATACGTGTATGTAGCGTCGATCCCGCGAAAAAGAAAGAAGGCTAGGAAGGATATCAGAGCAAAGCACAGGCAAAGAACGAAGTTAGCAAGAGGGAGACTGGCATATGCTGTAAAGCGGGGAATTCCAATGAAGAAAAGGATGCATTGCGCGGTATCAAGTCTGAGTAGGTCTCGCACAAATGACAAGGTGAAGCATCCCGAGACATCATCTCTTCCGTTTTATCTCCTAACTGATCCATCTCCTATATCATGACGTGGGATGAGCCATGCTTTATATGGTTCCACGTACAGCACGTGTGTGCCTTATTGTAGTCGAAATTACGGGTGACTGACAGTTGTTGAAGACTTTCGCGAAATTAGATGATGAGCTTGGTAGGCTTGCAAATTGAGGGGATGAGCGAGAGTAGAAGATGATAGATTTGACCACGTTTAGTGGGCAGTTCTTCTCTGCTCAGCGATGATTCCAGTGAGCTCATCAACCTTTTTCTTGCCTCGGCGTAGTGTTCCGAGACGTCTCTTCGCCATCCGGCGAGCCTTCTTGTCTTGGCCATTTCTAATCAAGACGAAAACAATTATCAGGGGCTGTTTTCTCAACAACATGAGCTACCATGTCGAGGTAGCGAGGGCAGGACGGCATTGAAAAGGAGATTGCCGAGTTCCTTCAAATGTGGCTTGCGGACTTTGCTAAACTGAATTACTTTGAGCAAGGAGTCATAGTCCTCAAAATTGTGCTCTCTTCCTGGTTCTAGCATAGTCTGGCTTGTAGTTCTTGCTCCCGGTGATATCGCGTGTTCTTTTCTTTTGCAACGCCATACTTGCTTCCATTTCGTAGAGGTCGCCTTCCAATGCCGCCGTCCACTCGCTACCTCTTACAAGCAGCAATTCTGCCGTGATAGAGAACTCACCTCAACAATTCCATGATTCTGCGCTCATAAGGAGCCTGGCCGACGACTTCCTTGACCAAGTTCTTGACGAACTCAGCACGCTTGGAAGAGTTTCCCTTGCGGTTTGAAGGCTTTGCCTTTAGTGTTCGAAGGGTTGTAGGGCGACCCTTGTTAAGTCCCCATGGGATGTCTATAGGGAGGAAGAACGGAATGATTAGCACTGATAGCTCTTACAGGATGCGATGCTCTTGCTGCTGGAATAGCTTCTGGTCCTGGGCTGGACTGGCTGGATCATAATGGCTATCATGTGCGTGCTTGAATTCTCTCTCTAGCCTTCCAGGTGTATGATCGTGGCTGTTGAAGCACTCTTCGCAGCAGAAGGTGAACCACAGCATGAAGCAGTGGTAGCAGTCTGTCTCCCATGCACATCCCATCATCGTATTCTGCTCTCCAAGCAGTCTCTTGAAGCATCCAGTCTCTGTCCTGTCCACCTCTTGATCACGCATGCATGCAAGCAATCATCCATCCAGCCAGCCCGGTGAATCCATCCCAGCAGCAGCAGCAATATCCTAGCCAAGCAAGCAAGCAAGCAAAGCTCACTCTTCTTTTCCACAGCCATTGTTGAATGTAGAAGTGGATCTTGATGTGTGGAAGTTCGGGAGTACCTATCTATCGTGTTTCGGTGTGCACTCTGCGGCATCTCCAGCTTCACCCGCCAAAGTCGGTGGAAGCTTTTGCTTATGGTGGCGAATCGGGCTGAGGGAAGGCTGAGGGAAGGCTCCCTCTACGAAGCCAGCCTGCCGCAAGAAAAGTCAATGTAAATCAGTCAAAGAACATCAAACTTATAGCTATAATTACACTGTACTGTCGTCTGTGTATGCAGCATCAATTGCACCCGGCTTCATGCCGGGTGACTGTCCTGAACGATACATCTCATGATCGCTAACGAAGGCCGACAGTGCAATTCCTGCTCAGAGGATGATTCGTAAAATCAGTAAAGAATCAGCCTTACATTCATATCGTAAACGAAGCAAGTCCTAGACTGATAGACAGTAAAGAAAGCGTTTCTGGTCTCTCGCTAACGGATGATGATATATCTGTTCCATTGTCAAAAAATTTCCTGAAAGGCGGCCGCAGGTGTCGAAGTAGACCACACTTTACCGCAGAACACAAACAATGCAATTTCGATATAGAGACTTCAGCTGAGGATACCTTACCTGTTTTCGTTGCTGTTGCGAGACCTACTGAGGATCAAGAGCTTTCATAGCTGACTCAAAACACAAAAGAGGCCGAATCCGAAAAAAAAAACAAGCTGGAACGGTGCAACATGATTGAGGCGAGCCCCATGCACTATGCGAAAGATGAGGAAAAGGCTGTATTGTCATGAGGAAACGCAGGAGTGAGGTAAAGAGATGTTAAGGAGGAAGAGAGTAGAGAATACACGCATAACTTCCAAAGTGAGGCGGGTACAATGATATGGATATGACTAGGGTGTATAGAGGAATGTGAATGAGAAGGGGCCTGAAGAGATTCCACAAAGAGAGAAAGGGTCTAGCAAAAGATACTTCATATTATCAAGTAAAGCAGCTAGAAGATAACAACCAGGTGGACTTGGAAGAGGGGGGAGTTTTGATTGGTCGTATAACTTTGTTTCGTTGTGTTTCGTACTTTGTTGATGATTCCCTTTCCCTTCTGTCAGGGGATAAAAACAGTTATGCTCCAGTTTTGTTCCCCGATTATAAAGAGAGAGAAAAGGCTAAGGTTTGATCGTCCGGCTTGCCCCTTTAGTTGTTTCCGTGCTTCTTCAAAGCGGTTGAGAGCTAATGGAACAAAGCAAAAGGGAGGAGAGATCAGTACATTGTAGTGCACTCTCTTACCAATCATAGATATCCTTGGAGGAATACACGATAGAAAGAAAGAAAGAAGAAAAAAAAACCCACCCAATCAAGACCTTCATAAAGACCATCACCAGAAGTAGCACAAGTGGATTGAATGTACCAATCACGAGCTCTCAAGCTATGTAATCCCAACTTGTCTGTAATCTCAGCTGCATTCATAGCATTTGGTAAATCTTGCTTGTTTGCAAAAACTAATAGAATAGCATCCCGTAATTCATCTTCGTTCAGCATTCTTTGTAATTCTTCTCTTGCTTCTACGACACGCTCGCGATCGTTGGAATCGACGACGAAAATGATTCCTTGTGTGTTTTGGTAGTCTGCAAACGATCATAGGAAGAAAATTCATGTTGTGAAGAGGTAGCAAATTGATATATCAGGAAAGGTTACACGAGAAGGGGAAAGTGGGAAAGATTGTCTTATCAGTTAACGGTATCTTGATTTACGTCAAAATAGAAAAATACGCACAATGTCTCCACAAAGGTCTGATCTTGTCCTGACCACCTACATCCCACACTGTGAACTGGATGTTCTTATATTCGACAGTTTCGACATTGAAGCCTGTTTGTTGAAAACGCGGAAGGTGGAGAAAAAATGGGGTTAGCACATTTTTCTTTATGTTAACAGGTACAATCTTGCCATTGCTGACAGGACAAAGGGGGGAACAGGTGATTAAAGGTGAAGGAAGGTGACTGAGCGAACGGATGAATGAAGATGCTTCTTGATGGTGATAAAGGATCACAACCTCGCCAACTTTTAAGCTTCACTAGCCGCTTTGGGTTCGGCAATTCTCGTCGCGCTTGCTTGCCAGTGTGACTGTCTCTGGTCGTCCATGAGAGGACAAGGACCGGCCCGCCACAACTGGGGAAGCCGTAGCGAAGGAGCGCAAGGCTTGTGCATCGTACCACATCTTTGCGTGCAGTCCGTCTCTTTCGGGCGTGTGCGACGGGTGTGATTCTTCCGTAAAGCGAGGTCGCGTCCACCGCACGCGATGCGGCAGAAGTGTACGAGCCTTCCTCGCGCGGACCATGTCCTTCTCGAGCTGTACTCCAGGAAGGGACTTGTGACTGCTTGAAAGATGCAAGGCTTGTCCGCCGCCGTTGCGATGCTTTTCATCCGTGTCAACACGTATGCATTCCAGTCACCTCCGCCCGGTCGATGGCATCCTTCAGCTTATCGAGCAAGCGAGCATCTCCAGTGTAGCAGCGCTTGACTGCACCAGCCTGCTTTGTTGTGCGCGTCGCTTGTGTAACGAGACAAGGTGGGAAACGGGGTAGAGAGAGGGAGGGAGAGAGAGAGGAATGGTACGTATAAAAAGGAAAGAAAAGAAGACGGTGACTTGCCAATTGTAGGAATTGTAGTGACGATTTCACCAAGTTTCAACTTGTATAGAATGGTAGTTTTACCTGTTATCGTAGTAAGGGAAGTCAGTTTCATCGTTGCTCTTGGAGGAAGACGTGTCACGAGGAGGCGTCAGCTTACCTGTAGATGTGTTCGAAGGAAAGGACGACACAGAGGTTGAAGAAGGATTTGTCAGTACTGCACTGATAACTTGCATGATGTGTATTTCCTGCTCTTCCACTCGTTCGCTCGCTCTTGTCCTTCCACCCTCGACATCGCCCCATTTTGCCGCTTATGCACGCTCGCCCGCTCGCTGGGATTGGCGATTGACGATGTGCGTGTGACAGCGTGGCATCTGGCACTGATAAGATGTGGAGGACGGCAGGATGAGAGTGAATGGCAGCACAGCTACAGATACCACTGCTCTCCACTGTTCACCCTTCTTGTGCCTTTATCCTCATTCTCCCTTCTCTCTTGCCAGCCTTGTCCGTGCAGTGCAGCGAGCGAGCGAAAGAGCAAGCGAGTGGAATTCAACGAAAGCATTGCGGGAACTGACCTGCGGCCTGGAGGGAGTAAACAAGACTTGATCAGTACTGCTGCTCTTCTATGTAATACAGTATACTCTGCTGCTGCTGCTGCTCTGCCTGCCTTTGCCTCCGAGCTGGAGCGAAGCGCTATCGCTCAATGTTCCACGCACGACGCGATGGTGTGTGCAACCCATTCCACGCACGAAGAACAGCAGAGGCAGGCAAGCTGGAGCAGAGCAAGTATATAGAATAGACACTTACATCCAATCCGACCATAAGGATGCGCATTTCTATGGTATCAACAGTCATATCGTCAATTAACCTCATCCACGTCGCGCGCGTGCATTCAGGACAGGACATGGACTCACCCTTCTTTCCGAAGAACTTGTCAAAGAGGGTTGAGATGCTCAAACCCATGGTGACTGTAGATGATGTTAAGGTGTATGTTGTTGAGTGAGTGAGCTATCGAGTGATATCGACCCAAGTTCAAAAGATGGCGAAGTGAGTGAGTTGGATGGGGAGAGTGAGGCGGATGAGGAATGCAAGGCTGGACAGATGATATGGAATGGTGGGTGAGGATGCCACAAGGCAAAAGGAAGGCAGAATATATACAGCATGCAGCATACTCAATAGACGATAAGCACTGCAGTCCATCTGACAGCGGTCCTATGCTTGTTCTTGCTGTACGTCCACCATCTACAACAGCAGCCATTTGCAATGCTCGATAGCAGATACATACGCGTCGGGTAACGGGATTACCGCGACTAGACTAGGACGACGGGAACATACTACTTCACCCATAGTTCAACGATAGTATGCTTTACATGCACAGCAGCACCCTGTTCTACAGTGGATTACTATTACAAAGCTCTTGTATCCCCCGTGACAAGGTGATGAGTCGCTCCCGTTATCCGAGTACTACCATTGTAGCCCCACATACTTACATGAAAGACTTTGCAGCGGGACTCATGTACCTCAATGCTTACCACTTCACTTATAGCTGCGGCTGAAGCACCAAGACGACAAAGGTGAGTGGGATGTCTGGGATAGGGCGGAATAAGAGAAAGATAAGCTCACTCTCGAAACAAGCCCCAGCTTGCTTCGATGTGAGCGGTTGTGACAATCAGTACAGTTTAGGTCTTGCTTCTCTATGCTCAGAGTGTAAGCTGTAGTCATGCCACATTAGTGATTGCGTAAATTAAAAGAACAGCTTCAGCCGCAAGATTGGTTCTTAGCTTCTCCACATGTCCAGTCTGAACGAGCTGAAGATGCTGCTAAATGAGACGCGAGAGGTAATTAAGCGGAGCGTGAAGCGAGTGTCCACTCAGTGAACTCAGCCTTCGAATCAGTCACTCAGGTCTCTTTCAATCTTGAGGGACCTGTATCAAATGGTAACTTTACACTTGCCATTTTGGAAGATAGTAGATTATTGAACATAGATAGCCCATCCCGTGCGGAATCAGGATTCGTATAGCTTCTCGCAGCGCATTGTTCGATATTACTCGGTGTCCAGGCGTAGTGTCCTTATCATCCTATCTCTGTTCGCACTTGGAAGTCATCATCTCGAGTGGATGGAGTGAAGTCAAGGTCTTCCAGTACTCGTCTGTCGCGTACCGACTGGCTGCTGGCTGCACACCACCGCATTACCGTAAAGAGTGAGCAATGGACGAAGATGGTGGAGCAGCAGCAGGAGAGTCCACATCGTCAGCATCCAATACCACAGCATCCATATGCATCACGCCATTAAGCGGTGCACAGACAGGCAATACAAGAGCCCTATGCCACCTCCTCGAATTCGACGATGCAAAGATACTGCTCGATTGTGGTATTAATGCCCACAGGGAGGAAATGAGCGGCGAATCTTATACTCAGGATAGAGTTGAATACCTTAACAGATTAAAAGAGTGGGTTGCGCTCTCCTTTGGATTCTGTGGTGGAATGGGTTCATAAACTGATGTGTCCTTCGTTCGATCACGTCGTTTCTATACTACTATTCTCGCATTGGCATTCGGTACTGGGCTCTGCCTGCTTTCATTGAACTTTACCTCCCATCTTCCTTTATTGCGCCTTATCTCTGGTTCCGCTGCTGCTCTTCCTACGAATCTGGCATCGGCTTCCACTTCCAACCGATATCCGACACCCTACCTACATCTCCATCAACATGAACGACGCCTGTCCGTCCTCCATGCAGACTAGCACCTCATCTCACGCTTGTCCTTCTATCATCTCCAACAATAGAAGCTCTAGGATTGCTCCCATATCTAGTCTCACGATTAAGATTAGCATGCCCTATATATGCTACCTTTCCATGTCGGACACTCGGCCAGCTCACGCTTGAAGAATGGGTGGAATCAAGAGCAAGTGAAGAAGCTCGTGATCCATCTTCCTCCTCCTTTTCTTCAAATGCCACATCTTCGACCGCAACCAAGTCAAAAGCACAAGGCGCAGGAAAGAACCTAAAGACCGAAAGCAAGAGCGATGGAACAGATGATACTTCTGAACTACGAGCGGACGACGCAGCATGGCGAGTCAGCAAAGAAGAGATTCAACTCACTTTCTCACGCATCACGCCAGTGGTATACTCCCAAGTAGTCCGTCTATCAGGACGTGCCAATTCTCCCTTTTCATTACTTGCCCATCCAGCAGGTACGACTCTCGGAGGCACATTATGGTCATTACGTTCAGCAACTACCGATTCCTTGCTTTACGCACCTACTTTCAATCACGTAAAAGAACGTACTTTAGATCCAGCTTCTTTCCTCATTAGAGGTAAAGAAGGTAGAATGGAAGTCAACGAAGCCATCAGAAGAATCGGAACGTTAATCATACCATCTGATAAAAGTCTCAAAACAGCTACTAAAGCTAAAGAAAGAGATAAATCCCTATTGGATACTATTACGCATACATTGAGAGAGTTGAATCAGAGTATACTGTTACCAGTTGATACTATTGGACGGTTTATTGAGATTCTGGTACTACTTGAACAACATTGGGCTTTTTCTACACTTTCTCCCAATTATCCCCTATGCTTTGTATCGAAAAATGCCGAACATATCTTATTTACTGTTAGGAGATTGGCGGATGCTTTTGGAGGTCAGCTTGGTGCGGATGAAGGAGAGCGCGAGAGAGTATTGCGTTTCAAGTAAGTGACGGTCTTAGCATGGCATTTAGAAGAGTAACGGATTGCTTGAAATAATAACTCACTGACTGGACCCTCTTGCTCGTACAGAAACGTCCGAATGTTCGAAAGT
This sequence comes from Cystobasidium sp. 2NF920, assembly GCA_023628255.1. Classification (NCBI taxonomy): domain Eukaryota; kingdom Fungi; phylum Basidiomycota; class Cystobasidiomycetes; order Cystobasidiales; family Cystobasidiaceae; genus Cystobasidium; species Cystobasidium sp. 2NF920. The sequence goes on from JAMALA010000021.1 coordinate 109,785, forward strand.
CCAGAACAGCTTCTTGCTAGATATCCAGCTGAACACCCTAAACTAGTCTTATCTGCCCCCGATTCTCTTTCATACGGTTATTCCCGCCAACTTCTAGTCTCCACCTTCCTCTCCTCACCACGCTGTCTCATCCTCCTCACCAATCCCGGTCCACCAGCATCGATGACTTCACACATTTTCAACTTATGGAACGGACGTCAACCTTCATCTACTCGTTTTGGGACGGGTAAAGTAGGTGAAATCGTAGATCTTGATAAGCAACAAGCTACAGAAGCAATTACTTCATCAACTACTATACGACTTAAAATGAGGAAAAGAGTGATATTACAAGGTGAAGAATTGATTGCATACCTTGAAGAACAGAGGTTGAATAAGGAAAAAGAACAGAAAGCTAAAGCTATGGCTGAACGAAATAGAAGAATGATGGAAGCACATGATGAGAATGATTCTTCTGACGATGACGATGATGATGACGACGACGATTCCGATACTGGAGAAGCGGGTCCTGGAAAAATGGACGAGGATGAAAATGCTCAGCTGAATGCTATCATGGGAGAGAATGGAATGACACCTTCACAAGGTGTAGGTAAAGGTCCAGCGGCATATGCAGAGCCAGGATCAGGTCCAGCAAGTAAAAGCTGGAAACGAGGCCTAGCCAAATTCGGTGCTTCAGATCCTGGCTTTTCACATACAAGCACAGGAGCATGGGATGAATTCCTAGATGATACAAGAGCATCTCAAATTGGTGGCTTTGATATATATGTCCGTCAGAATAATTCCCTTAATGCATTGAAGAGCATGAGTATGCCACTCGCCAATCAGGCTCAGAACACTCGATATCGAATGTTCCCATTCTTCGAGCGGAGAAGGAGAGTAGATGGATATGGTGAAGCAGTTGATATTGAAGGCTGGAAAACACGTAATAAAGCGCCTGAAGAACTAGAAGCAGCTATGGATGGTCAGAATGGAGATGCTACTACTGTTGGAGCGCTTGGAAAGCGGAAAAGAGGCGATGAAGATGATGAAGAGGAGAAGCTTCGACAAGAACCGCCGCACAAGTTCGTCGTTGAAGAGCTGGCTATTCAAGTCCGATGCAAGGTACTCGTCGTGGATATGGAAGGCAAAGCAGACGGAAGAGCTTTAAGATCGATTCTTCCTCTCATCGAGCCGAAGAAACTGGTCCTTGTCAACGGTGACCCGGAATCTACACAAGATTTAGCGAGTGCAGTCACTTCAGCTTCATTACCGGAAGATTGCATCTTCACCCCCTCCGTCGGAGAGAAGACGAAAATTGCCGATGTTACGAAGAGTTTCTCCTTGAGACTGGATGATAGTCTGATGACAGCGCTCGCCCTTCGCAAGGTAAGCAGGCGGCTCTTCTCCGGACATACTGGTCATATTCGCTCATCTGTATTATACGCTATAGATCGAAGGCTACGAAGTCGTGCCAGTCAAGGGTGTCATTGGCACTTCTGACGAATCAACGCTTCCAGTACTCATTCCAGTCGGCGGAGCCGATATATCGGCAGTGCCGGAAGAAGCAGGATCGCCATCAAGCTCGACTTCCGATACTATGCATCGCGACGAAGAGGAACAGCTGCCGAGGCTGCCTGCACCCCATTTCATCGGAGAAATCAAGCTTGCTCTCCTGAAAGCCAACTTGAGCGCGCTCAATGTGCCTGTAGCTTTCTCGAAGGGCACGCTTGTCTGTGGACCTGTAAAACCCCAAATAGCTCCGCCAAGTGCTACTAAAGCGAAGCCATCACGGTTATCGAAACTGACTGCTGCAAGTAGAGCTTCTCCGACGCCGGAAAGAGAAGATGAGGTTGTTGATACGTCAGGAGGAAAAGTTGTGGTTAGGAAAGAAGGACAGCAGCTCGTATTGGAAGGGGCTCCTGGGGACACTTTCTACGCCGTTCGCGCGGCGATATATGATCTTCATGCAGTGGCTTCCGCATGAGTCGCTCAATGTATTGCTCGTGTAAAAATAATGTTGTCAACAACAGTGTACGAATAGCTTCAAACGCGAACGACGCAGCCATAACGGAAGACACAAAATATCCTAGTAGAGCTCGCCTCCTCCAATCATACTATGCATGAAATCTCGGCATTCGTAATGCAGGTTCCTTCTCTGCTTTGGCGGCTCTGATTTCCGGAAGGATCTCTTTTCCTACTGGCGTTGCCCCGCCTCTGACTCTAAGCCTTCCGAACATTTGTGATTCCCTCCCTTGCATAGGCAAATGGTTCGTAGGGAGGTATTGCGTGGTACCTGCTTCTTCCTTGGCAAACTTTAATTCAATCTTGCTGACTGCCGCAGCAACGACGGAGCTATGTATACCAGTCACATGTTCGACGATGTGCAGCACGCGAGCGTAGTCTCGAGGCAGACTGCCCTCGTGGTCGGCTGCTCTATAGATCTTGTGCTGCTGACCGGAGAATAGAGGGTCTGAAGACGAAGGTTCACCCGGTATTGGCGTTGATACTGAAGTGTAGAATGATCGAATCGCTTCTTCCCGTTGCGCTACTCTTGTATCGAAGGGTGTAGTATCAGACGGCGCGGAAGTCGACGACAAAGGGAAGAAGCCTTCTATCCTCTTGATGCCATCCTTGGGCACAGCAAGCGTCCCCAAGACAGCTGGAGGATGATTGTTAGCCCGTTCACAAAGTATATAAACGAAAAAGGAAGAATAGCTCACTTTTATCTTTGGTGAAGTCGGTCATTAGGGTTTCTTTGAAAAAGTCGAGGAATTCATCTGCATCATCGTCTTCAAGGCTGGCAACGTCTTGACTGTGGTGAAAACCCCCATTTCAATAAAGATGTCTAGATCGGGAGATTTCCAAAGTTACCTTCTTGCTGCAGTTACAGCCATTGAAAGTGGATACTGCTCTTGCAACTTCTCCGAAAAATCAAGCCATTCATTCAAGCGCGGTAAAGCAGATGACATGTCATTGGCATCTTGCGGTATTCGAGGAATACCATCCAGACCCCAAAGTAGCTTAATACTGAAGACGAGAGCTGCTGCCAGTGTCAGGTCTGGGAAGTCGCGCGATCCATATGATCGCAGATTGAGAGACATGCTCGAATGTAACCTGATAAGGACGCGTCGCGTGACAAGGTATAGAAAAGCTGAAAAGATGGAAGGCAAGTAAGCTATTTGACACCAAAATCAGATTGGAGAGCAAGTAAGACTCACGAGGGAGTCCGAGATGCTTTACCGTCTTATACAATATCGGAGCAGCATTGATTTCGGGGAAATTGACACCGAAAGCTTTGTGCAGCATCTTCGCGAAAGTATTGACCAAAGGCGCGAAGCTGTCTTCTGGCTGAGATGCACTGGGTATTTGACCTATCAAGGGCAAGACATGCTGTTGTACGAGTCAGAAACTGAAACATTGGCAAAGCAACAGAAAGGGAGAAGTCTTACTGATGGTACAAAGTCATGCTCGGCTGCCCCAAGATCGAGGTGCCGCCGCATATCTTCTGGTATAGCGTTAAGAGCTTCTAAATAGTCGAGTTTGTAGGATTGAGCGAGGCTGTATGGAACTTTCTTAGAGCAGGCACACTGAGATTAGATCAAATGGCTGACTCACTCGAGTATATCCTTCAAGAAGATGGGGACCCGCAATGTCAAGCAAGAAAGATAGCAGATAACGAGCGTATAGTGCAATCTCAGCTTCCGAGCTGGATTGAATGTTCCTTTATTCTTCTTTTGTCTCCTTCTAGGCCATGCACCTGTAGCTTCAAGATTATCACCGTCATTTTCTTCGTCTTCTTCCTCTTGCATATCTTCATCAACAAAGTCATCGTCGTCTTCATCGTCGTTCTCTGGATTGCGCATCCGGCTCTTGCGACGTGAAGGAGGAAAGGCTTCGTCTTCGCTTTCGCTTAGTGCATCATAAATTTTCTGTAAGGAATCTCGTTGTGCCATCTTATCCGGTGAATTCGGTATGTCTTCTTCTTCCCCTTCCTTGAAAGGTTCCGCTTCAAGGTCGGTCAACGAAATGTACATTGCCCACAAATCTCGTGCGACTGTCTAAAACGACATCATATCAGGGTGAGCTTGTTGATCGTTACTTTAGCTGAGCGTTTGGCTGGTACCCTACCTCAAGCTCAGGCGGTAGCTTCCAAACAGCGATGATAGCAGCAATCTGCTTCCGCAATATGATTTGAGCGCACTGAAAGTATAAAAAGCGTAATCTCGGTCCATGAAATACTGTAAACACAGTCGTATATGGTATCAGCAGCATTTCGAAGAACGGGGGTTTCTTGTCCTCCAAGGTGTTCAGCCACCAAGCGTACAATCAAGATCTGCAGTTCTCGCGGCGTTCTTCTGCTTGTTCTTTCGCAGTTTCCGGAGTCTGGTAGCATGAGTAGAAGGACCTTCTGCTTCGTTGTCTTCCTGTCTATAGCCCTAATCATGTAGAGAACGTATGTATTCAGTCTGAATGAAGGTGATCGGAGGGGATCAAAGCTATCCAGAACACTGCCTAATGTGAGTAGACTAGCAGCACTATGCTCACCTGTAGGACATGTCCTTCTTCACAAACTACGAGTCCAGATGACCTATCACGGTGCCATCGCCGCGACCGACAGATGGGACACCGCGGCCGCGCCATGTTGGCGTGAGGAAGAAAGTGGCAAGGCAAGATTTGTGCAAGTCGCAGTTCTATGCTCTGTTGCGGAATGCAAGCAGTTAAGATAATGACAAGCGACCTGGATTCCTTTCCTTCCTAATCATTCACATACATATCGTCTTGAAACAGAAACAATTTTGAATACAAAGCTATGCTACATGTATCTCTGGTCGAAAGTATCGGAAGCACGTGCCAGATAGATAGTCTGAACGGGGAATAGAACGATGTTTGCAGTGATGTGATAGTTGCAGCAGCTCATATCGGTATGATATGACAGCCTAATAGTCCTCTCCCACTCCAGGTCTTGGGGACTAGTACCAAGCTGACTTTCACTTCTTCCATTGAACCTTCTTCGACACGAAGGATGTCTATCGTGACAGGTCTCTGTATCACAGTGAGAAGACATCAGCTCTACATGTATGAAGCAAGATATGGCTTGGGATGGTGGAAACCTACATTCTCATTCGCTTGTACTTCCGTCGCTACAGCTCGTAGACTTTCATGATTCGAAGAATTGATGCTTCCGAAGCGTAGGAATTTATCTCCTCTCAGTAGGCCCTGAAGAGCGCGGCAAAACAGACGTATAGAATACAGCCAAGAAGAGAGAATTCAAATTTCAGTATTTGAGATTGTCTTGTCACACCGTGATAGAAAGTGAGCTTACAGCTGTGGCGGCAGGACTACCGGGAGCGACACCATTGCAACTGGCAAAAGGCTTCGCTAGAACTTCTTCTATCGGTATACTCTTGACTTCTGATTCTTGTGGTTTAGCAAATACGATGTCAAGGAGGTCTTTGATCTTGTCTGAAAGACCGCGGAGATCATTCCGAAGTTCGATGACGCGTCTGTATGGCGACAAGAAGCAGAGATTTAGCCTCAACGTGGCAAGGGGAGTAGCAAAGACCAAAGAGTATCTACACCCTCGACAATCGAACATTGTAAACGTCTATATCGCCTCTTGGGAAACCCTCGTCGTCGATCAGTGATTGTCCAAGATCAGCATTCTGGCTTTGTAGATTGGTATGGAGTTCCATAAGTTCCTTTTCGAGTGCATCTTTTTGCTATGATAGAGAAGGATCATGAGAAAAGCTTAGTACGATGCCCTGTCGTCCCCTCTATGTGATGCATTGCCCACCTTCATGAGCTCTAGTGCTTCCAGTCTTGCATCTTCAGCGGTGGCAGCAGCTTGAGACGACGACATTGCAGAGTGGTCGGGCAGCTTCCTTCCCATGTTCATTGGAGATACTCCAATAGCTCTGTACGAGCGTGTTGCTACTTGATTCGGGCGATGGTATAATTGACCGTGTTGGTGGTGATGTAACTTCCCTCGTGAACTTCCTTCAAGCAGTTCTCTCTCTCTCTCTTCAACCTAATACATACACGCACACGACTGAGATTCAGCAGACACGCCAGACCAACATCATACTCAGTACAGCTCAGCACTCTCAGGACACTGCTACTATTTATGACAGCTTATCATGGCACCTCTCAAGCGGAATCAGACTGCTCAATCTCGCTCTCCTGCACCAGGCTGGAGAAGTAAACAACTTGAAACAGCAGGCACGAGCAGGCTCAATAACAGCAGCACCTTCTCCACAGGAGATGGCACGACAGCATCTATGACAGATGAAGTTACTGCAGATGACACTCATTCCACTTTTGAGACCATGGACCCGGATCATGACTATGGCACTCCGCCCTCTTTCAGGCCTTCTTCTGCCAGTGGCGATGGAGACGCGTCGAGTAGCAACCATAACAGCCATCGTCCTCAGCATCATCAACGTAACAACAACAACGCCGCTCACCCCAACAGAGCACGTTCCACTATCGTAATGGGGAGTCGTGCTGGTACTCCCTTCTCTCTACAACCAACAAGAGAACGAAGTGAGACTGGTCGACCTCAGTCCGATAAACCTAGAAGTAATAGCACTACAACTACCCCAAATTACGGTTTCAATAACAACAACAATACTCACTATGATGGACAATCTACGGTGCAGGAATACGATGAGAACGACCAAGCTGCAGAAATGGATATTACTAACAAGGCAAGATTGGGCTTTTGGTTTCTTCTTTGAAACTCTTTCAACTGATCTTCTTCAGCTTGCTTTCTTCTTCTTTCTTCATTGTCTGCTTCCTTCGATCTGATTCCATTCACTTTTCCCTTCTTTCTGTCCTGTCATCATTTGAATGCTTGTCTCGCTTCATCCTTCTTCGTGCATGTCTGCTCTTTCCGTGTTGCTCTTCTGCTTCATGTTCTTCTCTCATTCCCACTTATCTATTCATCCTTGTGCTATTTGACCTTTCTTGTTCTCTCTCATCAACGCCAACTTCCTCCCTTTCCCTCACTCCCCTTATTACCGACTTGTCCTCACTTCCGACACCTACACTTGCCATTTTCCAGATTGTCCTGTGCATTACAAGTTCCAATGGCAAGATTGGATGTTGCTACTATGATCCAATGTCTATGAAGCTGTATCTTATTGAAGATCAGACAGATTCTTCCAAGTTTGACATGGCTTTGAACAGTGAGTCTAGCTTTGTCCATGGATGAAGGACACCGCTAGCTGACATTTTCTTTCAGTAATTGATCAAGTCAGCCCTCACATCACGCTAGTTTCGAACAGAGCAGATGAGCAGCTCGTCGAAGGTATCAAGAAGAAATGTAGGTACAGTTTAATCAAAGCTTCGAATTCTGTTTATATGTACTTACCGCCTCTCGTCGTCAGTATCCCAAGCTAGAGGTGACTTCGTACCAACCGTTGAAATACGAGCCAACCGGGAATTTCAAGCTTCACAAGGTCGAACGTATCTTCTAGACCTACCTTTGATGAGTGGTGACAACGGTAATGACGATGACGATGATGCAGAGTTCCACCATCGTCGAGATGAAGAATCCAGAATGAACAGGGACAGAAGTGAAACTGAAGAGGAAATAGTCAATGTTGGACAGGAAGGTTTGAGGAAAGCTTATGATTTCATGAGGATGAGAAGAAGGAGAATAGCTCCTAGAAGAGGACATTTGGGTAGATTCGTCAGAGCACTTAAATTAGGTGGAAGTGTCACCTTAGAATCGGAGAAGTCGGTAAGTTCCTACTTGAGACTTTGCTCCTTTCCTCACACTTTCCTAATTCACCTTTCTGCTTCTTTTTTCAGCTCGAAACTGTAGCATGCCTCTTCTCCTATCTCAACCGAAAACGCAACGCCGGAGACCTCGCCGGCGAGCGAAAAGGTATCGAAGTAGTATCAATTGAGCTTATTTCCCTGTGAGTCCGCTTCAAACGATGGTATTTCCAATCGCACTGATCATCAGGGCTACATTGCACTGATTCCAGGAAAAAGACCATGCTCGTCAACACCGATACCCTCTGTTCCTTGCAAATCTTCGAGACTGAAGATCATGCCAATATTCACTCTTCAAACAAGAAAGAAGGACTTTCCGTATTTAGTGAGCAGCAGAGTGCACGCGCTGGCTAGCAATTTGTACGGAATAGCTGAGACTCGTACGCCAGGCATGCTTAATACGACAAAGACCGGACTGGGCAAGAGCATTCTCAAACGATGGCTTCTGCAACCTTCCACTGAGCCGGAAGTACTCAATGATCGCTATAATGCGGTCGAATGCTTTGCTAGATCCGAAAACATCCACATATCAGAAAACATCCAGAAGATCATCACAGTCAAGAATGTTCCCCGATTGCTGAAGAATCTTATCGCTGGTCATGTACCTGTCCAACAATGGCAAGCTCTAGCTCAGGTGATGTCTACTACACTTTCCAACCTAAAACCAAAGCTAACGTGCATCGATGATTTAGTTTCTGAGTGCATGCATTTCCGTACGCGATTTGGTTGGTAATTTAATGGGAGGAAAGGATGTAGCAATCCTCCAAAAGGTTAGGAGAATGAGTATGAAATTGCAGGTATCCTTTCTTACAAATTTCTCACAGCTCTGTGATAGTTTTGAAATCGGTCTCTTCGCCGAACTAAATGAGATGATAGAGTCAAAGGTAGAGCAGCTTCATTTGGTAACGCCGGAACTTCGAGGCTGAACCCATCATGTTCCACAGATTGACTGGACTGAATCAAGAGAGCACCACCGAGTCTGCATTCTGGAGGGTGTCGACAAAAGGCTCGATGACAACAGGCGGACCTATCACGGTCTTCCTTCCATGCTGGTACGTTCTAGTGGAAACAGAACACACTTTCTGGCATTGCTGATATTTCGGTTGGCACATTTGCAGTCAAAGATTGCTCAGCACATTTCCAAAAACATAGATGCAGACTTCTGCCAGTCTCTCAATGTCATCTATTTCCCGCAGCTAGGCTACCTCTGTGCCGTCCCTCTTCCCGACGTATTCCCAAATCCTATCATGGATGCAGCTACGCCTCCAGGATGGCAGTTCCAGTTCAGCACCGAGATCTCCATCTACTACAAGAATCAAGAGATGCGTGATCTCGATACTCACGTTGGAGACTTGCATGGTTTCATCGTGGATCGCGAGGTCGAGTTGGTACAGGAAATGTTGGAACATGTCCTCCAAGTCCAGGAAACACTCTGTGATGTGGCGGATGTTCTCGCTGAGCTAGATGTGCTCTTAGCATTTGCTGATGCTGCCAGAACCTGTCAGTGACAGCGCTCAGCTCCACTGTATCGTCACTAACTCCCCTAATTCGACAGATGGCTGGACCAGGCCTGTCATTACTGACAGCAACGTCATTCGGTAGGTCTTTGCCAGAGTCACACAATCAGCGTTGCGGCTGATCAGCGTCTTATCTTCAACCAGCATTACACACGGCATTCACCCGCTCGTAACGCAATGTGTAGACAGCTTGTGAGCCTGGAACTACCTCTTTCCTGAAATATTCTTGCAAGAAACTGAATTTCAAGGCAGTGTGCCAAACGATGGCCATCTCGTCGGCGGACGAGGCGTGACCCGTGCTAGACTCGAAGAGATCCAGAACAAGCCCGATCCCAAAGCACTGAAAGAGGCAGCTCGTGCCGCTGAGCGGATGGAAGCAATCAACTCAGCTATTGCAAATGGTGTAGCAAAGGAAGATGCTGTCGCTTTGGCTGACGAGGTGATGAACGCAAAATACAAGAAAAAGACTGTCACTATCAAGACGGAAGAAGGCGAAACAAAGACAATCGAGCTTGAAGGAGCGGAAGACGAGGAAGATGAAGAGATGGAGGAAGATCTACTCAGTCCTGATGATTCTGTTCTTATTCTTACTGGAGCAAATGCTTCCGGTAAAAGCGTCTTCCTCAAGACAGTCGCCATTATCGTTTACATGGTATATTGCTTGTTCTAGTACTGGCGCTAACGCTCAAGCTGATCTTGGCTGTGCAAACAGGCGCACATCGGCAGCTTTGTACCCGCAGAGAAAGCTGTTATTGGTCTGACGGACAAGATCATGACACGCGTCACTACGAGAGAGAGTGTATCGACAGTGAGTATCTCGTCTCCGGTGACAAGCAATTAACTGACCCTTCTGTCAGGGTACAAGCGCTTTCATGATTGACCTGCAACAGATATCATTAATGTAGGTTTTAGACCTGATTTTTCGCCGTCTCCGCCGCTGACGTGAGATGATACACAGGCTACGCAACTGCACCGAGCGCAGCCTGCTCCTTATCGATGAATTCGGCAAGGGTACAAACTCCATTGGTGCCTAATGTTCTCATACGCACAGTCTTGCCGAGATACTGATGACTGCCTACAGATGGTGCGAGCCTATTCGTCGGCCTCATCAAACATCTCGTAACGAAAGGCCCCAGACTGCCGAAGACTATCCTCGCAACTCACTTTCACGAAATCTTCTTCAACGATTTCCTCAAGCGTGGTCTTCCTATTGGTTTAGCTCACATGGAGCTGGTCATTGACCGTGAGCAGCCTGCTACTCGTGATTCAAAAGACGAAGGAAAGGTCATTGGCGTTACGCCGCTGTTCAAGTGAGTTGTTGGAAAACGGGATAACTCAATTTAATGGCTAAATTATGGCTTTACGTCACAGACTTGCACCTGGACTCTGCCTCAAAAGCTATGCTTTTCACTGCGCAGAATCGTTTGGTATTCCCATCAACATCGTCGAAAGAGCTCTCAAAGTCAGCACTGCCATCTCTTCCTACAACGTGCATGAGATCATGGATCCGGAAATGACAGAAGATGATGAGAAAGAACTCGTAGAAGCAGAGCAGATAGTCAGGCGCTTACTACTGGTAGACTGGGATGCAGACGATGAAAACGGCAATCCAATTTCAGCTATGAAGAAGTTGGCGGATGTTCTGGGCGAAGATTACACTGAAGAGGTGGACGAAGCTGTTATGGTTCGAAGACAGCGCGTTTAGGGCATCAAAAATGACCATGCTGAATAACAAGCAATGTTAAGAATCATGTAGCATAGAAAGAATCGACCCTTTTCAATAGTATCAGTTCACTTTAGCACAGCTAAAGTAGGAAACTTGCCTTGAACAAGCGACTGTAAATCCGATGATCGATGTGTCGTGGTGCAAAAGAGAGAAGCAATCCAGCTCGATGCGGTTCGCCTGAACCAACTCCTGGTTCACATTAGTCATGCATGACCAGCTAGTCACAATTGCACTGCTGTGCACGAGGTGTACGAGGATGCCATTCCAGCATCTTGCCAGTCAATGCTTCCACGCTCTCTGATCATCCCACCAGAAGCCATTCCACATGTCAAGCAGCAAGGTACCCACTGATGCACGGATTGGCAGACAGTGTCACAAGCATTTACTAAGAAGCCTGGCTCGTCAAACTGATTCAACACATGCTTCAAAGTCAGTCGTGTCGGCTGCGTAAGTCGACCTGTGCAAGACTCACAGCAAGCAATTCCACCTTATAGTCTATCATACTCACTCAAGCAACCATAAAGTAAAGGAAGAGCTCCGCACGACTAACAAGATCTGACACCTCATTAGTAGGCATGCCAGCTGGCAGCAACATGGCTAGGTCCCAGCGAAGTGGGCTTGAGTCCGTGAGGCATTTTGAAGGCAAGAAAGCGGAGGTCTCACGGATGAAGTCAACCGAAGCTCAGCCTGAAACAATGCGACATCTATCCCAGCAAGTCGATGCTCACTCATCGTGTCTTCCAGACAAGCTCTTCAAGCGCATACTCTCCCACTTGGCAGTCCGGCTGCCCAATGAGAGTTTCCAGGTCTTTGCAACCTTCGCGGATCCAGCGGATGCACTAGACCAGCAAGCCGCGAGGAACGCTCTCTGCCAACTGATGCTGGTAAATAAGCATTTTCACACTCTGGCTCGTCCATATTTGTGGTCGAGGATAGTACCTATCCAACATCAATATACGGAGACCCTGATTGACATCTTCGGTCAAATCCCAAAGCATCGCATGCGTGCGAATATGGAGTGCATTCGGCGCTTGTTCCTTGAGCTATGTCCCGAATTTGCCCTTAATGACTGTATGCATCGACGGCTTGTGAGTGCCTGCGTCAACTTGACGCACCTGAGCCTTTTATTCTGCGGACCGCTAGAAGAAGAAGCCTATGAATGGGATTGCATCGTTTCTCACATGCCAAACCTTCACACGATAGCACTCGATTTCCACCATGTAGACCCCGATCCACTGAGTTATGACGGCGATCGTGCTACGGCTATCATCGCTGGGTGCTTGGTCCTCGAGAAACTTCGTTCATTCCGCATCAACAATCTCTTCAACTTGTCCAAATACGAATACTTTCTTCCTCCGCATCCAAGCTTGTCGAGAATGGTTCTGGTCGATCTTCCTCCTACCGCTACAAAAGATGTTTCGAGGCTCCTCAACGTACTATCGGCGAGATTCCTTGGTGAATTGGTCTTTATCGATTGCCAATTAGAGCCGGTGCAAGGTTATCCTTTGGCCTTCAATTCGAAAGTCCTTTCCTTCCCATTGCTGAAACAGCATGATCCATTGGGACCGCGGTCTGACTTCTCCTGGCTCAGTTCAATGGAATCAATGAGTACTACGGGATACAGTCTAACATTGGCCTATCTATCGGACATATGCCAAATTGAAGCCTTTCCAAGAGGATTGCATCGTCTGACATTGGTCGACGTAGAAGCTCAAGTCATAATAGAATGCTTCAACATCATTTGCAAGACCTTCCCCAAGCGCAATAGCGAATTACCAGTTCTAGAAGTGCAGGGTTTCTACCTAGCACTTCATTCAACCGCCGATTATATCAGGATCTTCGAGCAACTTGGATATCTGCGGACCCTAGTGACTGAAAATGTCTTAGATGACAGGATTCTCCTTGAACCACAAGGTTTAGATCGCACAATCTGGCGTAGGTGCGAGGACGCGCACAGGGAACAGAAACTGGAATTTCAGCGAGGGCTGGAAGAATTGCATAGACAATTTGAGGAAGAATGGGATAACTGGTAGAAAGGTCGCGCAGGCTTGCGGCAATGTTATATGATACTGCACTCCACTCTGCGAGCAACCTGCTGAGCAGTACTGCCTGTTCGGCAGACACATGTAGCATACCATTCTTGCCGTTGTACCCGATCGCCGTACTTTCGCTGATTCCAGGAAGGAAGTGGCAAGAGCAGCCTTGACATGAGAACAGCCTCGTCGCCGAACAAGCGATAGACTTAGTACTCTGTGAGATGTCGCCTGTATTGGTAACAGCCAGTTTCGAGCAGTCGGTCTATGATCAAGCCACGAAGATGCCCTTATCAAACTTATCATCATGTCGGCCGCCGGGATTCCTGTACTGCTCTTTGTTCCGGCCGCATGCGATGGATCATCGGAACTATTAATGGATGTAACGGCAAGATAGCTTTCTTCTTTTACACACATCGTCGACGCCGCGCTTCCCTCTCGACGCATTCACAATGCAGGATCTTGCTCTGGTCTACGCTGGCAATGTGGTGCATGCACTCGAAGATCAGTCTCTCGCCCTGCTTGAAGATCAGCTGCTAGGTGCGGAGCTTTGTGCGGTCTCTCTTAAAGACATACAGACAATGCTGAAGAACAACCTCTAAACCTTCACAACCTTCTACGACCCGAATTCCTTATCTTCCATGCAGGCGTCGATCAAGCTGGACTGATCAGCTTCTTACTACCTAGACAAGGCAACGAAGCCATCCTCGAACAAGCGGAATCACCAAATAGCAATTTTGTAATCGTACAACCCAAGGATCCACATGCTTTCCTCCTCCCTGGCTTCATCGGTGAGTGCCTCCCTGTGCACGTGATCGCTGCTCTCGTATGGAATGATACAGGTCACTGGCTAATGCATCGTTGCCTCGCGCTCCAGACACTCACTTGCACGCTCCTCAGTATTTGTACGCTGGAACTGCCCTAGATGTTCCGCTTATGGAATGGCTCGAAAAGGTATGCCCTGAAACGGTTCATTCTGACTCTTGCACACCGGGCCGACAAGCTAATCAACGAGAAACCTGCAGTATACCTTTCGGTCCGAAAGTCGCATAGACGCTGATCCACATGGACTGGGCAAGAAAGTCTATGAAAGGCTAGCTAAGAGGTGTATCGAGAACGGTACTACTTGTGCCGCTCTATATGGTACAATTAGCGTCGAAGCCAAGTTAGTATCTTGTATTCGGGGAGGCAATACAGATATGCAAACTTATGCGCTCGCTTTGGTCATCAGTCTTGTTCTAGCAGACTCCTTTGCAGTAGCAGGGCTGCGGGGTCTTGTTGGAAAAGTGAACATGGATCAGAACAGTCCGGAGTAAGTCGAAGATGATTTCGAGCTCACTGGCACATGAGAGTCCCCCAAGCTCACTTCAACCTAAACACAGTTACTACACCGAAACAACAAGCCAATCTCTCGAGGCTACTTCTCAGTTCGTAGCAAGTATGCGCTACATATACAAGAACGAGTCAGCTCAACATAAGCACCTCGTGGAACCTATTATCACCCCTCGATTCTTGCCTACATGCTCGAAGGAATTGCTACACGGTCTAGCTAAGATAGCCAAAGAAGGAAACGTCGACGTTCAAAGCCATTTAAGTGAAAGTGGGGATGAGGTCGCATTCACGCAGAGCATATACGGCAACAAGACCGACAGCGAGCTGTTTGACGAGGTAAGTATAGTACGAACATCGATATGACACTTGTATGGACTGACATGTGATCTCTCGCAGGTCGGACTTTTAACGGATAAGTCACTCTTTGCACATTCTACCCATATCACGGCACCGGATCTGCAACTCCTCAAAAAGAAAGGATGTAGTGTCTCCCACTGTCCCTTATCGAATACATATTTTAGTGAAAGGCCATTCCCGTTACGGGAAGCGCTCGATAATGAGCTGAAAGTCGGACTGGGCAGCGATATTGCCGGCGGATACAGTATCAGCTTGAACGATTCGATGAGGTGGTCTGTCGGAGTAGCTCGAAGTCGGGAAGGTAGACGGAAAGACAGCATCGGCGATCACTTTGTCCAATCTACAGCGTCTACATCGGAAAACATGATAAAGAAAGGAGATCGTCTCGATATAACATGGAAAGAAGCTATCTACGTAGCTACGCTAGGTGGAGCAAGAGCAATCAACCGTTCGCAATACTTAGGCAATTTTGAAAAAGGCAAAAGCTTCGATGCTCAACTTATACAGCTACAGTCGGACGATGAAGATGCTCAGATACGAAAAGGCAATATTGATCTCTTTGAAGATAGCTTCCCAACGGGCAAAATGGGCCTGGAAGAAGCTGTGGAGAAATGGTGGTCGTTAGGTTCGGTACATGATAGAGCGAAAGTATGGGTAGCTGGAAGGCAGATTATGTAAGTTTGTTTTTCGACAATGACGATGCGTTAGGTGTATAGGGGAAGTGAATAAACTCGCAACTATGGTAAGGCCTTGCATGAGAGACATTACAGATAGTGGGTACCGGGT
This sequence comes from Cystobasidium sp. 2NF920, assembly GCA_023628255.1. Taxonomy (NCBI): domain Eukaryota; kingdom Fungi; phylum Basidiomycota; class Cystobasidiomycetes; order Cystobasidiales; family Cystobasidiaceae; genus Cystobasidium; species Cystobasidium sp. 2NF920. The sequence goes on from JAMALA010000021.1 coordinate 125,294, forward strand.
TTTATCGTAGGAAACATACAGACATACTGATCTTGAAAGCGGAAAGCAGCCGAGTGAGGTTACAAATACAATGACTAGGACCCTACACGACACAGTGACTAAACTGCATTACCACAAAAAAGCACTTGCCGAAGAGAGACTCTGTCATGTGGTCGGCTTCGGTCAGGTCTGATACTGACGCGATTAGCTGAAGGTATCTCTCACTGAACAGCCTTTCTGAAATATCCCCGCTGCACAGGCGTGCAGGGAGCTAGCATACAGGTAGCCTATCCTTCCAACTCAGCCAGATTCATATAGAGTGACCACTGAGGCTCGGGTGCAAAGAAACGAAAGGTATACCCTCTACTTCACAGATCCGGATGCTGTTAACGAAGACGACTTCGTTCCATCGCGCATCTCATGCTATGCAATGCCAGTGCTCCTGGTCGAGACAATTCCCCAAGTGAAGGTGACGGCCTGCAGAATGCCTCAGCGAAAACTGGAAGAAAAGAGACTCGCACGGACCTGGAGCTTTGAGGTCAGTTTTTTCACATAGCAGCACCTCCAAAAGCGTGGCTGAGGTGTTGCTGTGGATTACGTAGGGTCTGCCCCCGAGGATCGATGGAAGGTGCGGCAGGACAGCCAGGTGCGCATCGTCGAAAGCAAGCCGTGGTCCTCCCCCAATGACACGTATTGCTGGGAGTTGTTCTCGTAACTGAAAGTCGGACACTCTGGATGACTGCTTTCACTTCCAAAAGTGGGTAGGTCCCGTCTTCTCTCCGCCCTACGATCACGACTATAGGACATGTGATGGACGTTTCATGAAGCAGGCTTTCTAGCCTTATGAGATCGTCCAGCTCGGCATCGTAGCAGTCTACCGAAACGAAGTGATATCGGCGACAAGCTGCAACAGCGAATGTCGGACGAACTAGACAGTACTTACGGACAGGGACCGGATGTTCGTTTTTGAACCTGGTCCGCAGGGACGGCCAGGTGTTGTCGAGCGCATTTGGACTGACGTGCACCTTGGCTGTGGCATCTGCACTGGCAGGTGCAGTAAGGTGCGCGATTGACGCTCAAGGGAAGCATTTCGGCCTGATGTACGCGTTGATAACGTGAATTTGGAGTAAGGACAAGCAGACAAGGTCGCGCATCGAGGTTTTATCAATTCACATGAAAGTGCGCTCAAGGCCTGGTACATAAGCATCGAAGGGGCTACTATGGCTGCGCAATGGCAGCCACGCTGCCGTTGTAGAAGGTAAGGGAACAAATGCACCACTACCGGGCAAACTCCTTTAGGGTACCTTTTTCACCAGCGCTGCATAGCCTTTCGTCTTATTTCTTCACTAGCGGTACTCGCAGGTCTTCCTGTGGCAGCATGGTAGCCGCGAGGCAAAGTCAGCTGTGATCCCGCATCGCTCATACAGGCACTTCCAGGATCCGAGTACTGATAAGGTGACGAAAGAGCAAGACTTCGTTCGTATCGATTTGATGTACCTTGTCGACCATAGCTCGTCCTGGACGCATGTCGTTCATGATATGAAGGTCTAGGTTCTGCATGTGATCTGCCGGGACCACGTGGCACAGAAAAGGCTCTCGACGGATGACTGTTGTGGGTAAGCCTCTCTTCGTTCTCAAAAGACAGCCTTTCCGAAACATGTCTGGCCAATTTTGCATCTGGATCGAGGTCGTCAAGCTCTTTCAAACGTCGTATTTTGCGTGTATCGACTTTGATGCCATGTAATATAGCGCGGTAATTCCTGACCATTAGATCTTCTTCGTCTTCGTAGTTTAGTGTGAACCCTCTGCCGCCAACCTGGGCGCTGATCTCCGCTGTATCTTCGGGAAATTCCAGATCCAGGAGAACCTCGCACGAGGCCAGACAGACCCGCTGATGTAGAGAATCTACTGGTGTTGAGTTGTCGAACGTATCTTGCCAGATTCGTGGCCATTTGACGTAGCCTGGTGAAGGACGTGCAGCATTAGTTCTCAGCGCCAACCTAAAACAAGAATGTTGGGTACTAACCTTTACTACTTATAAGTTCCAACAGCTCTTCTAGATCACTAGTATAAACACCATCTTCATCCGAACTCAACCCTCCATAGTCAGGCACACTTGCTAGCCGCCCAGAATGGGATGGGAAAGAATGTCTCATACGCAACGGCACATCCCTGCAACTCAGATCCCCAACGACGCCGTTGATTCTTAAATGAGAGTCTACTGCCTTGATGGTTGAATCATGCACACGATAAGCGAGAGCACCTGGCAAGCGGAAGACGCGGTCAATGACTGGTTCACAACACGTTGAAAAAGGTCACGTACGCGTAGATGGCTCGTCCAGCACTCTGAGCGACCATCGGAGCTCGTACACTTCCTCGTCATGTGCGTTCCGAAAGGCTGAGAAGCTAAACAACATGTCAGTGATTGTGCGCGTGTTCAAGTGATGACTGATAGACGGGCGCGCTTACTTGATGTCAGCATTCACCACCCGAATAAACAAATGGGGAATAGGAATATCATCTGGGTAATCGATCAGCTTAAACTCGGGTTCGCCTCTACGAACACCAAATTGTCCCGGTCGATATATGTATGCGAACAGGCTCTGAGGTGGTACCGCAGGTTCCGGTTCGGTTTCAGCAATGGAAGGTCTGCGAGAGTGGGCACGGGACGACGGACGCGGCGAGCTAATGGACGGAGCAGGTGAGTGTGTACGTGATCTACTTTTGTGATGACCACTGCTTGCCGGAGTCAAGTACTGCGTAGCTTCGGGCAAAGGAGGCGGTACGATTGCAGGAGTCGGCGTGTGATTAGGCAAAGGGGCAGCCACTGGTACTGGTGACAGTGCGACAGGCGGAAGAGGCATGCGGGATGACAATGGAGTCGACATAGCTCGAGGTTGGACCGCTAATTGACTTGCATGGTGAGGCGGCGCCGCAAGTGTAGCAATGTTGTTGCCGCTAGGAGAGCCAGCATTCGGTAGAGCCCTTTGGAGCTTTGTAAAGCGATAGAATTTTGCTTCTTCCGCTAGCTTATGTAGAGTCTGCTCGTACGAAAGGTAGGTTGGGCACGCGCTCTTCCGTAAAGGAAGCACTTGTTCTCTGTTTAGGTAGCGAAAGATAATTTCGAATATAGCGCCATCACGATCCGGCAATCGGTAGGTTTTGGGTGGACCACCTGTCTCTGCTGATTCTGCTGAAGCATAGTACGTCGATGTAAGGTCGTTAGGAGAGTCGAACAGGATCTGTAAGAGCAGGCCATCAGACAATCTCCATGTCCGATTGATGGGCGCAACCGGGTACGTACATGAGCCTCAGTCAACCGAAACTCCCGCTCCTCTGGCCCTAGCAGCAAGATCATCGCTATTTTCGGTCCTTTACGCGTCAATTCAGGCGCATAAAGCGGTACTGGTGCATGGCCCGAGTCAGCACGATGTCTCGGGCTATCGTAATCGTCTCTATCGCTATGGTGGCCATGTCGATGGTGATGCTTGTCTCTACCCTTGTCTTCGTGGTGACGACTGTGGCTATGGTGACCCATGTCGCGTTTGCGTTTCGATTTAGACGAGGAAGATTTGCGTTTGTGCTTCGACTTGCTATTCCGGGAGCTGCGTCGGCGCTCTTCTTCACTGGAGGATGACGAGGAGTCAGACGATGGCGAAGGACTACGGCTATGTCGCCTTTCTCGCCTGCCCATTCGTTAAGAGCGCGGAATGACCTGCTTGCGACTACACAATATGGTAATGTTCGGAATGATGTTGCTATCCTGGTATTTGAACACTGGATGTCGCAGCCATTGAGCGTCAGGAGACGGTGGATTCGAGTCAATAGCTATTGATTGGCTCCGGGACTACTCCAGTATATAGTATGGGGACTTGAGCTTGTTTCCAATCCAGTCGGGCGTCCAGTATCGTGCGAATGGATGCTTGTCGATGCAATAGGCTAGAGTTGGATTGACCTAGGCGAGGTATAGCGATACTATACCACCGGCACAGACTTAGAGCGTATACGCGCACCCATTGTACGTACATCTGGAGCGATGGTAGCGCTAAAAGGGAGAAGTGTACGAGATTGAGGATGTCATCCGCGGGCATGAAGACACAGCCCTTTCAACTGGATTAGATGGAAGCAGTGGCCATGGTGAAGGAGCACGACGCTGACCCGACATGCCAGTCAAACCAAGATTTTTAGCAACACTGTGTACTCGCCACTGAGCGACGTCGTCGAGATACGAGTGACATGTTCCTGCGTGTTGGAGCAATGGAAAGACGCAGCGATGTTCTGCACCAACATTTGAATGTCTCTTTCCTTGATCCGCACCGAAATCACTCTAAGCTTGGATATCATAGCGACCGCCATAACTGGAGTAGTCGTCTCAGTTCACTTTGTCTTACTAACCCCCTTACATCTGTCGGCTTCCTCGTCTACAAACACAATCATGGCCGCTGTTAACGGGAAATCTGGACGCACAGCAGGCGGAGCAAAAGGTGGTGCACTCAAGAACAGCGACAAGGAGGGAAAGACCAATGCACCCATTGGTTCATCCAAGAATGCATCTGCCAAAGCCGCTGCTGCTGCGGTGAACGTCCTCGATGAGCCGCTCGTCGAGTACGCGAGCACCTCGAAGCCTGACAGAGAGCTCTACAACAAGGAGCAAGAGGCTATTAAAGCCCAGTTGGCTGTCAAGCAGGCTCAGCTGGTGAGTCCACACTCTCTAAAAGATGAAGTACAGCTTTCTTCTATGGTACAGTATGCTGAACTTGCCTATTCTGCTCATTCGCATTGTACCCTTCAGGACAAGATCAAGGCCCGCATTGCAGACTCAACAGGCCAAGGTCCAGCCGGAGAAAAGAGGAAGCAGTTACGTGCAGAACAAGCTGAGATCAGAAGCAAGACTGCTGGCTTCAAAGAGGGAAGAAACTCCGCCTTTAACCAGATTAAGGTCCTCCAGGAATCGGTAGCCAGGAAGATCAAGGATGTCAACAATGCAAAGTCCAAAACGAACTACAAGTCTGTAGAAGAAATTGGTACGTGTTTCAGTCCTCGTACTATCTGCTCGATACATTCCTGATGATACTTTTGTCCCTGCGTCTCATTACAGATGCCCGCATAAAGTGAGCTTCGTGCATGTTCTCGGTAATGATAAACGGTATCTGAAACAGTACTAATGTATTTTTACTGCCGCAGAGATCTAGAAAGACAAGTCGAGTCTGGTACTATGCGTCTAGTGGATGAGAAGCGCGCTTTAGCTGAAGTTTCCGAACTACGACGTGCTCGCAAGTCCTTCGATACCTTTGGCTCTGCTCAAGAGTCCATCGATGCCGACAAGGCCAAGATCGAGGAGCTGAAAAGCACTCTTGACAATCCTGAGTTCAAGGCTCTGAACGACCGTTACGAGGCTATTCAAAAGGAGCTCGATGAGCTAAACAAGGAGCTAGAGGCTGGCAACAAGAACAGAGACGCTCTTTACGACGAACGAAATAAGCTACATGACGAAGTGAATGCTTTGTGGAGCAGGAAGAAGGAGTCCGCCGGCAACTTCAAGGAAGCCAACGACCGATACTGTAGGTATTTTGCTTACCAATAGCTCATAAGCTAGTTTCATCGCGAACATACCGCTGACCCGGAATGTGATCTCTTAGACACCAAGGCCAACGAAGACCGAGCGAAACGCATCGAGCGCCAACAAGCCGAAAGACGGGCATACGAAGACAACAAGCGCAAGGAAGTTGCAGAGCGTATGCTCGAAGAGGCACGGGCGCCAGCCTTCGAAAGAGAAATCGAAGACTGCACGACTCTCATCACATACTTCCAGCGTTTCCAAAGCGGCGCTTCTTCCATCCCAGAGCCTACGCTGTCGTCAGCACCTAAGCCCGCTGGTGGTGTTGAAGCTGTACCTTCACTTGAATTGCGCAAGGTCGAAGACGAAGTCCCACAGGGTGCTCAGATCATGAAGAAGAAGCAAGAGAATGACCAGTCATTCTTCACTGTTAGCAGTACGAAGGGCAAGAAGAAAGGTGGTGCCAAGCGTTCGGATACCGGAAAGGACAAGGAGAAGGAAAGCACCGCTGCTCTGAACGTTCCCTTCCAAACCGTCGCTGCATTGCTGCAGTTCAATATCTCGGTGCCATTGTCGAGAGATGACGTACCAAAGACTGTCGACGCTCTTAAGGAGAAGCAATCGTGGTTCAAGGAGAATCAGGTAAGTACAATTTGGCAGTAAGGCAGGCTGTCGCAAACGACCAATGACATATCTCCTTCTTTGCATTTGCAGGATCGCGTCACCAAGGAAAGAATCGCCGAAGCTGAGGAACGCATTCGCAAGGCGGAAGACAAGAGCTCTACAGGCGCCAAGAACGGTAACGACGATGCCACCGCTGATGCCGATGAGTCTACAAATGGAGTTCAAGCTGCCACGGAAGGCGTAGAGAGGCTATCGGTCGCAAACGGCGGAAATTGACGCACAGACTAAGCTAGTCAAAGTATCGATCTTCCTGCCCGTGCTCGCCTCAGTGTTGGTGTCCTTAGGAACGGAACTCAGGCAAACGCGCTGATCCTCTGTCAGTAGCACACTTTTATCATCATCAAGTGATGTAATGCAGCAATCATATTCATCACGAAACTATCTGTCGATGGCGCCTTTCTTCTACAGGTACATGCCAAGGCGATTGTTTTTCAGTTCCGATGGCATCATCTAAGTGCTATCGCAAGGAGGCGACAGTCCGGAAAAGCATCCTTTTACACTGTTCTGACCACGTTTCGTAGCTGCGCATTCGCGCTCTATAGAGGTCCGGCTCTTCGATGCATTTCTGCAAGAATAAAACCCCTTCATCGGTCGCACCTGCTACGTAGGAGCGATGCTTAGCTGCTACTTTGGCCCATTGCGACGCCTCATGCATGAGGCTTAGTTCGACACAATCTTCGACGCGCCTCTCGGAGAAAAGGTAGAGAAAGCCGTACAAGCCTTCGGTAAAGCATGCATCCAGAGCTTCTATGATCTGGAGGTCTAGGAGTGTCAGACAAACGCTGCTACCGTGACTGACGCAGTCAGCCATGGACAAGTTTACGTACAAGCTCTTCCGTCGCAGGCTTCCAAGGCTCGAAAGAGTCTAAAAGACGACGGAGCCAAGCTCGCCGCATGTCGCTTTGCTTAAGGAGGTCTGCAGGTAATGAGCATACTTCGCATTGACACAGAAAGCCCCACAGCTTCAATGCAATACGCCGGCGGCTGACCGAGTCTTTCAGCAGGTCTAAGTAAGTGCAGGTTACCTCTTGCCCTGCTTGAATATAGTCGCACGCAATGAGTGTCCAGGTGTCTCTTTCTTCGCTCCATATACGACTAGCATTTGGTCTACACGAATGGTTCAATTTGCTGGTGTGGCCTATCATGACAACCTGCTGATTGTCGTGTATGCCAAACGCATTTGTGTGCCAGATACCGAGTGTTTGGGATTTAGGAGGTCCAGGATAGCCTTCGTCAGCAGTGTAGCAATTATGCAAATGAAAGTACATATCTCGTTGTGCGTTGTCCAACTGAGCGAGAGCCATGACTATCTTGTCATGTTGTACTTCAGCAGTTGCGAGCTTCAACAGAGCGTGTTCTTGAAAAATCACCTCGCCAGGTTTAAGATTACGAGTTGCGACGACACCCTCGCCTTTACCTTCAATCTTGGAGACCTTGATTGACAAGTCACTATTTTCACTCGCCTCAAGCGGCTTTACACTTGCGGGGACGCTGTGATGAAAAGCAGATCCGACATGAGTACGGTGAGAATGGCCCGTTTTGAGGAAGCTTACAATGAATGCGAGGCGACCATGACTTCCGCTAATGCTCTATTAAGATTGAAATGCGCAAATGGGACAGAAACCTGTAAAGAGCAGAAAAGAGTAGAAGCGTTAGAAGATCTTTCATTGTTTACCTTTTCTGCTACGGAGTTGGTTAACTGTCAAACGGTCTGCACGGATGGCGTCAGGGCGAAGCATTGCGCTACTGTAGAACGTGATCGCGAAAGGCAGAACAGAGACAGAGCTGTGAAATACGCGATAGCGGAGACAAAGCTCCGAATAGACTGGGCTCCGACCTGGATGCATCAACTTACACTAAAGTATACCCCTGCGGTGCGAAGCATACATTGAATGACCGTACAAGGCTCCAAGTTGGCCAGTCAGTATCTTACCTGCTGTGAAGTCGTGCAACACAGAGTAGCTGACAGGTAGAACAGCCTTAGGCTATTGCCGTCTCCGTGGCTTCCGTCATTGGAAAGTGATTCTTGCCATGACCTCCACCATGCCCTGAAGGACCATCTCCACCGGTCCACAAATGACCTCCTCCCGGACCTTCGTGCCAACCTGTGCTTGGATTGTCTCCTTCGAATCCTCCTGATGGATCGCGTTCATGGCTACCGCCATCACCGCCTCCTCCGCTACCGCGAGGGGGTTCAGGTTGTTTGACTGCTTCTGCTTTATCCTTTGCACGGTCCACAAAGTCGTTCCAATCAGGATGTTCAGCTAGCCAGTTTTCATCTTTGAAATTGGCTAACTGCAAGATCTCGTACACCACATCGGGTCCGAATGGGTCAGGACCTTGATTTGTGACCGTCACATCGGGAAAAGGGAACTCGGGGGTGCCTCTGACTTTGTAGACCTCGTCGGGGCGCTGAGAGGTCCAGAAACCATCGAAACCAGCAGTGTACGGAGGCATAGGGTGTTCCTGACCAGGCAAGACCGGGATGACTTCGTTACCATTCTCTGACTTCAGGTAGACAGTGCTGTCGCTGTGATTGTATAATTTGCCAACCATGCTGGCGGATGGCGATTGAGCAGTGGATGGATTTCACCCAACCACCTGGTCTGAGATTCGAGTATGTGTTCTCTAAGGCTCTGGAGGTGCGGATTCAAAGATCCAAAGATGCTGTTTCAATGCGGCGTCGATGTAGCCACGCGATCGAGCAGACCTCACTGCTGTTGAGTTCAATCCTCGCTTCTCTGCTTCTGACCTGCGGAATGACATGGATTGACACATTGTTATTACCACGACACCTGAATACCGTTCCATCAACAGATTCTGCACGCACCTGAACAAGCCTGCTTGGTCTTGTCCACTCCTGAAGCCTGCGATTGAAAGCCTCCAAGTCTCGTCTAAGCGCCGTGACAGATGGACGGATGCAGTCACAAACGGGACAGAAAGGTGCTGAGGCACACAACATATCGAATATCAAGTTTCAACGGCGCCTCTCTTCTTGCACTCTCACTCTCTCTCTGTCTTCATCCTGCTCCAACGGTCTGGTCCTCTCCCCTCTCCGCATGCGTGAGCAGGTTCGATCTGTCTTGCGTTTTATCAGGGTCATTGATGCCTTTTCGCACGAGGCAGAAAGGCGGTGGGGTGGTGTTAATTGACAAGCTGACTGACCCACAGAATGTGCTATGCCTTTCACTGGCTAGCAACAGTCAGTGAAGTAGTAGTCGCTCGAGTACGTGGCTATTTATACAAAACTCTCGTCCCTTGGCATGTTCTGGCTGACAAATCTTATCAGTCGCGACGAAGCTTGAACGAAGTGAAACATCACCAGCTCTGTCGTGAGACGAGACTGGGGTCACCCGCTATCACATTTATGGCCTAAATAGATGGACGGCAATGTGGTCAGGTCCGAACTGCCATTCGTTCTAGAACAATAATGATTAAACAAGTGCAGATTCTCATGATTTAGCACCTAGTATTCCTGTCTGAAGTGGGGCACCTACTGTAACCAAGCTAACATGGCTTTGACAGCTCAGAAGACAGTTGAAGGCCCCTGAAGTCTGAGCAGGGTAGATATGGTCATTCTTTCAAGTATGGAAGCAGAAGTAGTGTCTTATCTTCTGCATGACCTAGCCCCGCTCCGCCCTGTCCAAAAGCGGTGTTGACCTGCTCCTCTGCTGATAGCTCATCTTCGCGATGCAATGTCAGCGTTCACTTCCTGCTTCCACTGCTCTCTCCTCTCTTTCTGCCCAGACCTTCCGTATAGGACGGATTGTCACTATCTTCACTACTAGCTATTGCGCCTGCAGACCTCTGGCATTCACAAGTCAACTCGAACATCATGCTGAAGCCCGTCTTTGCGATACTTCTCCATTTGACTTTCCTTCTCCGACACAATCTAGACGTCAAGGCTTCTCCTGTACTAAGCGAAGCCTCTTTGGAAGAAAGAGCACCTTACATGTATCAAGATGAAGCCGATATCGCCAGTGCACCTCGCGGACCGGATTTCAGCGGTGATCTTCCAGCCATGTGGCCTACTTATAGCTGGCAGCATGATCTCGCGGATCTAGCAAACTTAATTCCGGTGCGAAACAAGGTACTCTACTACACCGACAGTGGTTCAAGAGGTAAGCAAGTATGCCATAATTCTTCTTCCATCTGTTTTTCGATTGTGCGGAGACCACTGGTCGAAAAGCGACACGTGACTTCACCTTTCAACAATCAGAAGTGGCTGACATAATACTGCGCTGTCCCATCAATTGTCTCAGATGAGAGTGTTGATCATCAATATGCAACTATGGACACCACTTTCGCCTATCCCGTGGTCGTGCAATCCCACTCCAGCCTCATCGACTCCGTTACCTGCCTAAGCGACGGTCGAGTGAAAGTGCGGTTTGGTAGCACTAAAGCTGCCAATTATGCAAAGGAACACTGGTCCACTTACACCGATGAAGATCCTTTCGTACTCGTCGCTCACTCTAAAGGCTGTAATGCTGCCGTTGATGGCCAAAATACCTTCTTCAAGATCAAGTCAATGAAACATCACAAGCGAGCTTTCGGCGGTGCTGACTTTGAGCTAGCCGTTGAGCAATTGGAGCTTGAAGAAAGTGTTGGAGAGGTAGACTTGACTTGGGGACATCATGAAGTGCGAGATTGCTCGGATGGAAAGTGTGATGGAGGCGCTGCAACCGATGAGCACGAAAAGGACAAAGACGACCATCGTGACGACAAGAAGCACGATGATCATAAGGGAAAACCTGATGATCATAAAGGCGAGCATGATGACGGCAAAGGAAAGGACGGTGGTAAGAAAGATGATTGCAAAGACGGGAAAGACGGGTGAGCTTCACACACTTTCTTGGGCCATCCGATACGTGTGTCGTGAGCTGATGCTGAGCCTGCAATGCAGTCATGGCAAAGGTGGTGGTGGTGGTAACAACAACGGAGACTTCGGATGCACCGATCCTCCTGCTGCTGAAATACTGGGCTTCCCTACTGGACCTTGTGGACCTCTCTTCGATGTCACCATCGATGACCGTCTCGGCTATTACGATTTCAACAGCAACTTCTCAGCTTCTCTACGTCAATTCGCGCCTGGTCTACCTTCGTACGACATCAACGTCTTCGATCCCGATGCCAATTTGTACAACGACCTGGCGGACCCGGAACTCGTCCGCCGGGTGCTGCGCAAGCGTGGATGGTTCAAGAAAGCATTTAAGGCTGTCGTGAAGGTCGTCAAAGCAGTCGTACAACCCATCATCAACACAGTTCGGGATGTAATTGTCACTAAGGTTACCAACGTAGTCAATCAGGCGATTAGAGCCGTCACTGGCCTCATAGCTAGACTCTCCAACATACAAGGTGCATACTCGAGAATCTTCGATACAGGCCGCATTGGACCCAGAGCCAATTCTGATTCACCTTGGGGAAGACAGTACAGGATCTTCCAGGTTGACGACCGCGATCCCGAGGACAATCTAGACTACGCTCTTTCTGGATGGTAGGTCGAGGTCATACCTTTCCGCCGCAGTCACATCGCTAAAACTTCGCATTTGGCTTCATAGGTGCGTCGACTGTGGCATCAGGTCCACTAATAAAGTGTTAGGAAGAGTTCGTTTCAATCTCTGTACGTACAGTTCAGACTCCTGTGGAGATTTTGTTGAGCTGACTTCGACGACCCGGCTTACTAGTGACATTCCAAGTCTTGGAAGCTGCGGTAGCACTGAGCGGCAACTTCAACGCCTCCCTCTTTGTTGGCCTCGATGGTGTCATTTCGTACCGAACTTCCCGCAAGGTCAATGTCATTTCAATCCCTGTTGGCACTCCCTTCTTCATACCAGGAGTCTTCATATTTGGCGGTCAAGTCTCTCTCGACGTGGAAGCATACGTCGCCCTGGGTGCTGCGGGTCGTTTGCTTGTAGGCGGATCCCTCGTCATCCCAAATTATCAAGCACGCCTAGATCTTGTCAATCGCGGAACTACTGGCGTATCAGGCTTCACACCCCGATTCGTTCCTGCCTTTAATGCTCGAGGTAACGTCACTGCCGAGCTGGGTCTCGGTCTGCCAATCGAGCTTGGCTTTGGGCTTACCATCCCTGCCATACCTGCCTTCTCCGGGCTAGTAGGTTTGAGGAACACACCTTGGGTAGTAGGAACGGCAACAGGTAGATTCTCAAGTCAATCCAGTTTTGCGCTTGTCAGCACTGGTTGCAGGAACTCCATACAATACAGAGTCGACTTCATCAACAAGCTCGAAGCAGACTTTTTTGGTTCGCGAAGACTACTCAATCGCTTTGTCCGACCCATCACCTCGGGCTGCTACAGGTGAGATTTCTGATGGATTACTGCCCAAAAACCCTATCACCTCCTTACTGCATTTTCTTTCTTAGGCCTCGGTTCGACAAGCGTCAAGAGATTGCTCTTCCAGGAGGAGGCTCTTCTACGCCTGGTCCCGACAATGGAGAACAACCTGAGTCGCCAGCTTCACCCTCTGCGTTGGAGAACCTCGAAGACGATGGCGCTCTAGTAGCGGAAGTAAATGCCAATCTTGCTCAGATAAATCGCCAACAAAATGCAAATGCAACTGCACAAGGTGTCAATACACCAGATGCAGACGGATTCAACTACATTCCTATCCGGGATTCCAATCTTAGATACGCCTTTGTTGGTGACGAGAGGGGCAGCTTAAGACTTGCCAATGCTGCCCCTGACCAAGGTGGCCAACGTATCTGGGCCAACTACGAAGGTGCCGTCGCGCTTGACAGCGCTGAAAGAGTACTTCACTACTATCCCGCGCAGATGTGAGTTTTGGAGCTGATCAAAGTGATCATGGCCCTGGGTCCTTGTGCTGATGGGTGTGCCTTGTCGGTGATTGGCTTCTATAGGGCGGCTTTCGGAGTCTCCCGCTTCCGTGTTCTGGATTCTGATACTTTGCCCCGTGGTTCAAGCATTATTGAGCTGGTCCGCTTCCGTAAGCTGGCTATCACCTCTATGATTTCACATGATTACTGACTTAACGAACTTCGAAACATTGCTCCGATGACGATGTCAACAGAGGCCACCAAGAGTCAATCATCCTATATTGCCTTGAACACCCGAGCCGACTCGTTTTACCTTGTCGCGTGCGAATTGCGAGACCAGGAGACCAAGTTCTTCCTAGCTAAGAACGCCGATGGAAGGCAGAAACTGATGGATCCAAAATTGAGGTACATCGTCACCGGAGGAGTTGTCACTTCGTGCGGCTTCATTCAGCTGGTTTAAGTGAATCACCGTCTTCATCACAATCACTTATCGGATTCGACACATGTGAATCACAAGGACACTTTCAAGGGAATAAGCAGTGCGACGTTGTCAGGGTTTATGTGGAAAAGAATGGTTGGTAAAGCGTGATGAGTCAGACAAATCGAGTTGAACAAGGAAAACAGCGAACGGACACACTCGTATGTCAATTCCAAGGGTTTTGTAGCTATAGTTACAGTATCACAGGTAGCCGCTCCGAGTGTGCAAGCCTTCGACCGTATTCTCGCCCTGATTGTGCCTGTTCAGGGTTTCATTTGGCACTAAATGCCTCCGCCACTGTGGTATACAGAGTGAACTTCCAGTAAAATTGTCCATGGCATGCTACATATTTGACTATTAAGGCGTTACGCGTCCGCTCGGTCCGCTTCACGATGGACCAGCCGCCGGCTGTACGAATGTTCCATTCCCTAGCCAAGCCACGGCAGCTTTCGTAAAGTCACCACTCGTGCCACCCGAAGTATAAGCTAGCCTCAAGTAGTAAGGTATATCCGTTCTCCATGTACTTTCGCTAACTACATTTCCAGCTGTTGTAGGCATGGAGAAGTTTGTTGCTTGTCCTGAATAACGGAGGACGTCGTTGATGAGAAGAGCAAAGCCATCCCATGATGAGGTCAGTGATTCAGGAATGGCAGACCACGTGATGAGCGGGTTTGAAGGATCCAAGGACGTGAGAGCGAAAGAGGGTAAATCACTGCCCAGTGCAGCGTCCCGCCTGACTTCATCGACTGTTTGGAGGACAGAGTCGAAGCCCCATCGAGCGGCACCATTGAGGAAAAGACCGAGAAGAATACTGTAAGGGACACGCCGACACGTTAGCATGAAGAGCTTCATCGAGACATTCAAAAGGCCGACAGAAAGTAAAATTCACCCTTGATAGACTAAGCTCGCTCTTGTAGGAAATGCGGTAGCGGGTATGAGACACATCGCGGCGATGTAATGATGACTATACCGAACAGGCGTGAATCAGTACAGTCGACTCGAGCAGTTCTAGGTGAAGGTTGTGCAAGCCTCACATGCGTAGCACGAGACCGGGTAGCTGACTAAGGATGAGTATGATCAACCCTCCGAGTATGTACCACCCAAGATAGTAGGGCAGCCATCCTGTCACTCTGACAACTCGAATTTGATTGATTGCCTGTGCATGTACGATAGAAGGCAAACAGTCAGCGATTGACTTCCGAATGTTGAAGCAGATGATTTGAGCTGACGACAATGACGAGCACAATGACCAAAACGACAATAGCTGCTATTCCTCCTGCTTGTTGCTTGATGTCACTTGCAGTAAGTCTGTCGATAGGTATCCGATCAAGGGTATACTACATCATGACAAAAGCAGTATCAGTATATGTTCTAAGCGAGCAAGATTAATTAGACCAGGTGGAATACTTACATTCGACAGCAAGAATACCCAAAATGGGCCATAGAACCATATTGTCCTTTCGAATATTCGGTTATTGAAAGCTGGAAGGACCCATCTATATGCGAAGCGATAGAAAGCATAGCAGAAGAAAAGTGTAGGAAGGAAAGATTCGAAAGCGCCGGCTAGATCGGCTGTGATGAGGAAATGTCACAAACACAAAGATGATGTATAAATCAGTGATTGACTCGGAGAAGTGGGATGAGTCCATAGTCTCGCTTACGAGGGAAGCTTCGTGGGTCGCTTGCTAGTGTGACATGCCAGAAGCCAAAGCAGACACTGCGAGTACGGTCAAAGATCAGACAGAAATCAGCCTTGTGAGCTTTCCATACGGAATCTGTGAGGTTCAACAACCCAAAGAAGAGAGAAAACCCACCTAACCCAATAAAAAACACCAGCACTAGCTCTAATGATCAATCCAAAAACAGTACTCATGACAGTACTAAAAATCAAAATATCATCCCTTAAATCTCTACAATCTTTCTGTGATGTGGTTAAGAAACGATATGCAAATGGGAATTCTGACTTGAATGATATACTTGATATTTCGTTTGACGTTGAATTTTGGAAGTTGGTATAGGAACCTATGGCTTGAAAGGTTAGACAGCCTCCTTGGTTATTCTATTTCATATAATCGTGGGGAAGCAAGTGTCAGTCACCTCATGGCATTTTCATATGCATTTTTTGCAATGTTAGCCCGGACATACCGTAAATAGCCCTCGATGAACGGCTGCTGAGCAGATGAAGGAGTCCGCTCTATAGGTCCCTTCCGCATCACCACCACCGACGACAAGAGGTTGATAGATGACTTCTTGGTCTCCGATTCTGTAAACAATCACATGTCAATTAAGCAGATATAAACAGATCAGCCTGCGTGAACCGAGAGCGCCGGCTGCTCCATCGCATTCTTGGAAGTATTCGACTTACGCCCGATAGTTCAGTAGGCGAGTACTCGCTACTTTGCTTGGACATCTATAAGAAGCTGTAAATCCATCGAAAGGACCACAATTCTGACCGTCTGCGAAGTTGACATGTATTCTCGGAGTCAGGTTTATATTCTCGGAAGAATCACGACGGGTATTTGGGGGAGAGTAACTCACCTAAACCACACCCATCATTCCTCTGCCAATAAGTGGAAGTCCCATCAAGCCAAGTAATATCGCTTCCTCCAACATTTGCATTCCACCACGCAGCTCTCGCAATAAACGTAGTGCCCAAGAACCAAGCAATCAAGAATATCCAAAGGACGATAGGGTATTTTGTCCATTTATTCGTATATCTGAATAGGGGTCTCTCGATGTATTGATCTACGTATCTGAATGACCATAATCGCGGTTGATGGGATGTCGTGCGTGATGGTCCGGAGATATAGGATGCTACTCGGTTGATGTAAGGTAGTGCTAGGATTGCATTGAAGACACGAAGCAGCGATGGAGGGAGGTATTGAGGATTCGTGTGGTCTTCTAATGGTTCGACGGGTGATTTCCAGTGTGTGTACTCTTTATGCTTGTCTCTTCTACCTCGCATGACTGTACTTGTATCGTCTTGGTGGTGATGATGATCGGAAACAGCACCATTCGACACACCATTCAAGCCAGCTTCAACATCAGCATTATCGTGGTTCTCTGCATCCTTGGATGCTATAATGTCGCTATTGCTTGAAGTGGTATCGCTCTCTATCCGCTGGTGATGCTCGTCGTTGTCCGCAGTCAGAATTATGCCATGCTGTTGCTGCGGTCGTGGTGGCTCGTCGATGTCGCTTTCTCTATGTGAACTCGGGGCAGCCATGTCCAGAAACAGAGAAGACAGCTGTGGAGGCCTTCTATATCATCTTGACGTGATTAGATGTCGTGCATTCAATCAGTATGCCTATCCAGTACTATCATTCAGTGATGGGTGAAAGCCAAGGCGAATAAGGCATGCATGACTGTCCATATCACGCCGCATGACAGAGTGGCAATTCCTAAACTTATGTCCATATCGAGACATGAATACCGGTTCAGAGAATTGTATATATGTTTGCACAGCAAGATAAGAGAAGATAGAGAAACACCCAGGGGAAAAAGACTAAGCCATTACAAGCGAAAGAAGTGGAAAGGTGTAGCAGCACAAGTCCCGTCTCGCGTAATCTTTCGAGGGTGATTGACTACAGAGGTGCAATCGAGCACTTCTATATGTTCACCTTAGCTGACTTGGGATGTTCGACTGCTCTCTCTTCCATTTCCTAGCTTGCTTCTGCAAGAACAACATCGTCAATTACACACTGCATGCCTTCAAGGAGGGTACGTGACCAACCTATTGCTTCATTGTTTCGCTTAGTATAGGAGTGTTGCGGTATCATTTCTGATGCGGTTGTAGTCGAGGAGGCTAATGAGTCGCAGTAGTAACAGGGTCGCATCATAGGTCAGTTCCATGCACATCCTCACACGAAACCGTCCCTTTTGCTTCACTCACCCATCTGTAGGACCGACAGCAGCAATAGCGATATCCTTATCCCAAAGGTATTTCTGAGCGCATCTTTGAATATCACCAACGGTGACACCATCAACAGCAGCTTCAATTTCTTTAGGGGTCAATCTTTTTCCAGAGGTAATTAATTGTCTGCCGATATCTTCAGCAATAGCAGTAGTTCCATCTAAGCCCAATAATAAACTAGCTTTCAATTGTGATTTTGCTCGTTCAACCTCTGCTTCCATTGGTCCTGTTGACATTCTTCTCCATTCTTTCAATGTGAAATGTACCAAATCGTCCAAGTTTGTCAAGTTTTCAGAGACCATGTAGATTCCCCAGAGACCTGTGTCGGAGTATGAAGTTGAGAATGACATGAATGAATTGGCCAAGTTGTTCGTTTGGATGATGTGTGATAGTCTCGAGGAAAGAAGTGGTGATGCTCCGAGTGATCTGTCCCAGTTTCCAAAGATGGATTGCATGACGAGCATGGTATAGTAGTCTGGTGAATTCCAGCCAACACCTTCGAATGCAATAGCCAAGTTCATCGTTGACATGGTATCATCACGAACTCGGACTTCCGATCCAACAAAGTCAGTCTTCTTGGTGCCTCCTAGTCGGAGTGGCTTGCTTGAGGATTGCATGTCGCCGAAATGTTGCTGGGCGAGCTGGACGAGTGACTCGTGCTCGACACCTCCGGAGCCGACGAGAACCATGCGGTCCGCGGTGTAGTTTTCCTGGATGTAGTGTTGGAGGTCAGACTTGCGGATGGAGAGGATGTTCTTGCGTGGTCCGAGGATGGTGCGTCCGAGGGGTTGGCCTGGAGGCGTCGGGAGATTGAAGTAATCGCATAGTTCCAGGATCAAGAGCAGCATTGTTCATTTGATGTTTGATGCGTGATAGATAAAGTGGTGTGTAGTAGTAGCAGGGGAAAAACCAAAACAAAGAGGTCTCAGTCAGTATGCTTCATTCCCCCTGCCAAAACAGCACTGATGGTTCTAGCTGAAGGATTCGAACCCACCCTGGAAAGCAACAGCATGCAAGTGGTCAAAGACAACCTCCTCCATCATCTTATCAACTTCTTCCTGTTCTCTGAGGATAACATCACGTTCACGTTCAATAGCGCTCTCTTCCAATTTTGAGTTTTGCAAGATATCAGAGATGATATCGACTGCTTTGGGAACATCTTGTCTGAATGATTTTGCGTAGTAGACTGTTTGTTCTCGTGATGTATAGGCATTCAGATGAGCTCCTAGGTTTTCAACTTCTAATTCGAGTTGGTGTTGAGATCGCTTTCCAGTGCCCTGTGAAGTCAACGACGCATTCACGAAGAACAGAGTCAGCCATCTACACACAAGCAGGAGAATGAAGAGCTCGTTCGAGTGACGTGGAAATTACCTTGAATGCCATATGCTCTAGGAAGTGAGCAACACCCTCAGTTGCATTGCTCTCTGCTCTGCTTCCAGCATCGATCCAGACGCCTGCAGGATTCAAAGCAAGCAGGGAGGGTGAGTAAAAAGGATCAACGGCGGAAGCAACGAAGGAAAGTGAAAGCCTGTGCTTACCAACAGTAGCAGTCTGAGCATAGGGAGCGGAGTCAGTAGCTACAGTGAAGCCATTGGGCAGAGTTGTAGTCTGAGTCTGAGATCCTGAAGGTATCTGGGTTGCGTAGGGTCGGAGTGAGGCGGACTGCAGGGGACAACCAGAGTAGATGGAGGAGTGAAGGTGATTGAGGTTGTAGATATGAATAGTATAGCATCATCAGGAACACACCTCCTGCTATACTCTCTGATGTATATGGACTCCACCCACAGGCTTCAGTATCGAGTTTGACCTCAGCTGCTTTGCGGCGTTGCGGACCAGCAGTCTTGATGCCATGGTTGAGCGGGTGATTGAGGATGTTCTATGTGTCTAGTCTCAATACTCGAATCCTTCTAATCAATCTCTCCCGTTCCAATGCTGCTAAAGGGCGGAAGAGCAAGAAAGCACAACTCGAGAAAGAAAGAAGCTCGCTCTCTCCCTCAGGCCAATCGCACGCGGTGGCATTTCAACCGCGAAGCATGGGCAATCCATCACAGCGGCTTCAAGGATGTGACACACCAACGACTGGACTGCATTGCTGATCCACGCAGAGGCGTGCTTGCTCTGCTATTCACCCTCTTCACTGCTCTCTGCATCGTTGGGTGTCAAACAGCCCGGATCATGTCGGCAAGCTCGATCATCCACCTACCTGCATATCATATCATACAGAGCTTTTCTATGCTATACATGACTCAGAGCATCAATCGCTGACGACCTATACCTGATAGAGCTATGGAATACTCCTCCAGCACTAACCTTGCCCCTCACAGCTAATCTAACTACAGTCCCAGCCGACTCAATCAGTCATCAAGCTTACAGTGCTGTGATCTGGCGTAAACTTGAAAATGATAAAGGTAGTTCCCGTGTCCTTTACTTCCATTCTCCATCCTTCTGCTTCCTTCTCCGCATCCCTTCTTGCACCGTGTTCTACATCCGATAGCGACGAACGCAGTACAGCCTTGATGCCAGTACCCTCTTCAGGCGTTGCTTTGAGGCAGATGATGATTCTCTTTAGGCTTGGATGGCAAGATCTCTCTTCATGAAAGCCTTGAAGTATTTCCTGAAGCATCTGGCTTCGATTGGAAATCCTACTATTAGCATACCTACCCATCGGCCGCCAATTCGAGACGACAAAAGACCATTCAGGACGATGATCTTCCCTTACCATGACTTCCTCGATATTCTTCCCAAAGCGTAAAATAGAAGCAAGCTTTCGATGTAGCATATTCTTTTCTGCGAAGGCTACTTGGACTTTCTTGATGTTGTTCATACTTAGGTATCTCAAAGGCAAGACCAAATTCGTATGTTTAATGCAGTGGAGGTGATTAAGTTGAAGTATCTCCACACCAACAAGAAAAGATTCTCGTTCTCTGGCCCTTTGTTCAATATGCAGTGGGTCGACAGTGTATGTGTCTACATACTCTCGAGTTAGAAAAGGACCGGCAGGTCGATGAAATATTGCAAATGTCAACGCTGCTTTCTTGAGATTTGGAAATAAGTCTTTTGATGTCACTTGACAGTATCGAGGTATGCTTTGTAGCAATTGAACTGCCGAATGAGGGAATGGAACTGTTTATGCTATTTGCGGAGTGTAGATGAAGTGCTCAACCAGTTCAAGATTGCGTCTGGTAGATCCTACAGAAAGAGTTTGCAACGTGAAAGCGAAAGAAGGGCATCAACTTGGGAGAAGGGGTTATCCATGCAAATCGGTATGAGACACGCAGACGTACTACAATGAGAGCCCTGTATTACTACTCGCGCAAAGGCTTGTAAAGCAGTAGCCGTACTAAGTTCCAGACGTCGATATAACAGATGTCGAGCTTGTTCATAGAGTCCTCTGTTCAAGCGTACAAGTACTGCTTTTTGTCGCAAAGGTGACCATGATATGATCCGCACCAAAATATCAATGGACAGCCTTGCATGTATGCAATTCGTCATCGCAGGACTGGTCTCTTTTGCCAAAAGTTTTGGCCTATTTCCCGCATTCGACTTGAGTATAGGCTATAGAGCAAAGTGCAAGAGAAGGTCAGATGGGCAGCAGATATCGCTGAAAAAGGTGTCAGTTCAGTCAGACAGACTCGTGATTCCAGATAAGCTGTGAGACTTGAAATTGTGTTCGACCATGAAGACGCCAACTTCACGTCCGTCAGCTTTGGAAGGTGTCATGTAGTAGAGCCAGTCAAGCCAGGGGATTTTCGGGGCAAGTCAGCAGCTTCTGAGCGAGCTGAACAGCTTGCATTGCGCAGGACTTGAAGTTAGTTCATCGGGTGCATGTCGATAATGGAAGGTTGGAGAGGAAAAAAGCAGCCCTTGCTATGCAGATTCAGGACCATGTCTTTCTTCCGCCAACGGTTATCCGCCGATCTGAGGCGTTTGCACAATCAGGGAGCCTAGGTACGACAATCATAGCTAGCCTGTGGGCGGACCTACACATGCGCACAAGACTATGCACAACTACGCTTGGGGAGCTGCTTGGGGCGACGCTCGTCGTCTGTCCACTTTCCACTTGACTTTTTCTTTCAGCCACTCAATTTCACCCGGTGAGGCAGACGCTCGTATCGCGTACTCCCGCCAGATCCCCTTCAATTCGAATTGACTTTCGTGGTCTAACATGATTGTCACAGTGGTTGTATTCTCCCAATTGGCTCGATGACGCCACATACTCCGTACAGGAAAATGGAGTATGCGTGCGTATTCTTTAAGCTTTTCATTCCGGTCTCCATAAGTTGGCGTGGTTACGAAGTCTGCAAAATCCTCAGCGAAGTTGAACGAGATGCTCTTCAAATAGGGTTGATGACGGAGGAGCCACTCAACGATAGTCGAGACTGGCAGATTTGGTGAGAAATCGACATGAACCATTTGAAGCTTGTTCATTTTGAGCATCCCGAATGTTGGGGCAAGATCAGCAAAGATATGCCAAGGTAGTGAACTAATCTTCAGAGCTTTCACGTCTGTCAAGAACCAGTTTGGGATGAGTGCTGTCTTTCCAATCATCCAGCCCTCTTCATAGGTCATTGCAGGGATGGAGGAGAAAGCTCGTTGACTCCCTGAAGATGGATCATCCAGGACAAGACTCGCATTGCGCAATCTCGGAAACAGCAATCTACCAGAGGCATCGCGCAATGGGATGCGGGAAAGACAGTATAATACCGAGCCTGGTCTTAGATCATCTTCAGATGTGCAGGTGATGGGAGCTTTGTAGGTAAAAGATTTCACGCTACTGAGCGCTTCTCGCCCATCGGCTGTAACGTGAAGAGAGTTAGACGAGGTCATAAGATAAACCAGAAAACCGGCTGAATCATGGACTCACTCGTATTCATTGCTTTCCATACAAATCCAGCAAAAGCCTCTAGCTGCGATAGACTACGTATCACGACGTACTGGAGTAATAGCCTTCGAAAGGGCGAACGTAGCATCGCACAGAGACGGGAACAGACAGCCCGCGTCGAGACGTCGCATTGTTCCCCTATCAGCAACAGAAACGTCCTCGTGATCTTCTTCTCGGGAATATGATGGCACAATTCAGATGTGTCTGCTTCCACTTTTGCGTCGCTGGACATGGTATGAAGCAGAGGAGGGAAGTACGACTTTTGAGAGTCCCTCTATAGTACAGTTTCTAGCCAGCGGTGGGACTGTGATGCTGCCTTCGCTACGTAGTGCAGAGGCGTCAGTCATATGAATAACGATGTTGGGTCGGTATTGGCGGTCAATGACAGTGGACTGTCCGAATGTCCAGAAAGGATTATGCCAGAACATTCGACTACAGTAGCTACAAGTGACAGAAATGTATCTTTATTGAACGTTAATTTTGTTAACTTACCCATTTACAAAGCCATGGCGCTAGGGTGCCACTTCAGCCTGTTCAGCACCCAGTCTCTATCCGCTGGAGATATGTTCCCCT
The DNA here is from genome assembly GCA_023628255.1 of Cystobasidium sp. 2NF920. Lineage (NCBI taxonomy): Eukaryota > Fungi > Basidiomycota > Cystobasidiomycetes > Cystobasidiales > Cystobasidiaceae > Cystobasidium > Cystobasidium sp. 2NF920. The sequence continues at coordinate 148,154 of JAMALA010000021.1, forward strand.
GGCTAAGATGAGACTGTAGTTGCGACTCAATGAATTCTTTGAAATTTGCCAGCAGAACAAGCTCTATCCTTTCCAAATCGGGGTATTGATCTTTTCGTCTAGCGAAGCCGAGCAAGGCTTCAGAGAGTCTGGTAGTATAAGCCCAGGCCCAGTATGTAAGGTCATTGAGTCCGGCATAAACGTTGGGTAGAAGCACCTCGAGGTTTAGACTGATGTTCTGGACGGTTTTGAGAGATCTCAATTGCGTTGCTAGTGCGGTTGTTAAATGAATGGTACTCTTGAGATCCAGGTGGACCGTCTCGACCTGTGTCATGCCCAGTAACCTGAAAACGGAGCTGAATTCATCATATAGCTTGAAGCATACATCTTCGAGATATATCGTCTGTACTCCGCCCAGGAACGAGGCGGACAAAGGTGTGCGCCAGGAATCGTCGAACTGCTCATTTCGACATAGCTTGTGACCGACGCAATTTGAATCGACATTGAGATATGCCACTTTGAGATTCTGGAACATTGACAATCCTTTGCCATCTACAGCAGGGATGCTGCACAGTCGAAACACGTTAGAGTATGCCTGCCCATTGGGCCATCCACAATAGACAGAAGGTTCGAAAGTGAAGCTTCGTATCGAATTCAGCTTTTTCCGATTCAGTACTAGCAGAAGTGGGTAGAAGATATGTAGGTCAGCGAAGTTCGCGACAATTCGAAGTACATTGAGGTGCTTACTGTAACGTGCTGCCGAGCTTGCATACTGAGCAAAAGCTTCCACGTCTTTGGCAGTTCGCAAGCGTATATGCCTGAAAAGTATGCATTGTGCATACACACGTATCGCACGACTCGTTGAAGCGAAGATCTTCTTTGTTGACAGATCGCATTGTTCTATAATTTGAATAATTGTCTGTAGAGGGAGCCTCATGATGATGCGCTGTAACGAGTTGACGTACACTGTGCTCAATAGATCAGCCTGGAGGCAAGCTTGGAGTCGCGTGATTTTGACGGTCATTACAGCCCAGAATGCTTAGCATGATACTCTCAGGATCACGTAGCATCGTGCTGCTTGTAGCGCATGTTGAGTCAGTCTCGTAGTGCGCCCAGCAGCAGCTTGGAGACGACGTGGATCTGTCAGGCAACTTGAGCATACAGGCCGCAAGGTGACAGCGTCTTTGTCGTGAAAACATGTCTCATCTGGCTCATCAGGTAGCCCATGGAGGTCACTTGTGGGCGAGAGTGACGGTAGGCATGAAAGAAAGACGCATGACACATGCTTGATCCGTGTTTTAGAGGCAATCGAGCATTCAAATGACACTTGCGCATGCATTACTGCACGTCAAGACGGCATAGAACGAACACAGCAGTTATCTCAGCTTTCCACCCGTCTAGAGGCAGCTCTTACATAACGATCTTGCTTCATCCGCAGCAGTGCATCCTCGACGGAAATCAGCCTGACTTACTACAGGCCGCCGCGAAGGTGGCAACTTCAAAGGCTTTTCGATGGTGTTGACGAGACACATTGGGCAAAGCCACTGTCGCATCACCATCTCTTATGTCTGGTTTCTATTCACTGTACACTTCCGATAGATACGCTTCTTTCGCCCTTTCGTGTATTTACAGAAGCAATTCGCCACCGAAGCTTAGATTGAATCCAAGCCAAGTTTTCCTTACTAGCATTCTGCCACTCCACTCGATGAACTCCGACATATATTCCTGGAGGTCCTTCTGGTGAGCACCAATGCAGAGGGTGATATTTTCGAGATCAGGATAGTATGAGACCATCATTGCGAACCCACAAAGTAGGTACCATAGTTGTTCAGCATAAGAAAACGCATCCGGCTTGAAGCACCAGGGCTCAAAGTGATCTTGCAAGGGAAAGGTTATGTGCTTCAGGCGGCGCTGTGCTCGGAGGCAGGGCGCCAGAGCGTTAGGTGGGAAGGCGCTTGCTCGAAAGCTGATCTCGATACTTTCGAGTTTATTGGCGCCCCACAGCTTGAATATGGGGATAACGCCATTGTCCTTGGTCAAATATACATCTTCGAAATTTAATTGAGTGATATTCGAGAGGAAACAAGGGGGTAAGGTGAGACTGGGGTGAGTTACAGAGAGTGGAAGCCTCAAAGGACACGTTGGGTTGATAAAGCGTCCTAAGAAGACCCATTTCAATATGGTAGCAGACTTGAGTCTTGCAAAGAAAGGTCTGCCCTTTGAGTCGTAGGCAGGCACAGCGACGAGTACAGTCGAAGTCGAGGGACTCTCCAGGCGATGACAGCGACATGTACTTGAGTCTAGGAAGGGTCGAACGGAGATGTGACGAATGTTGTTCATGAGCTGTCGAATGCGGGCTGAGGCAATTGTCAGGACATGCGAAGTGCTAACCATTTGCAAGGATAGGCAATAAAGGATCTGGATCCGGAGCTTACTGTCGTTCTCGCTATCCATCAAGTATTCTCGGAAGGATAGAATGTCGTCGGACTCATCGAATTTGATCCTGCGTAAGAATAGAGAATGAACAACATGCCCAACAGTCGAGTTGACCAGTGAGCATTGCTTGCGCGTCTCGATGTCGGAAAACTATGTAATGTCGAGGAAGATGTAGAGTGGGACACGCATAGTGCGATTTTCGTTCACACTAGCTGCTGCCGGTAGTGAGTGGTCAGCCACGTTGCAACTTCTGAGCATGAGAGCACTACACCCCAGTCAAAAGATATGATGACACGCATGTTCACACATCGGCTCCCAAGATGGTGTAGCTGCCGTGTGTGTGTTCAGTCGGTCCTGTAGGAATGTTGTGCATCCCAGACCTCATTCCGACGCAAAAAAACATGTCGGGTTGCGCAGGGCTTGAGCATGAGACGAGCGAAGGGCCTCGTCTGAGGGTACACGAGTACTATGAGCGTGCTTTCCGTATCCCTTTGAAAGATGTAACACCAGATTAATAAGGAAGCAAAACAAGGGTTCTGTAGCCACCTTTTCTCCGCTTCAACCAAAGGGCAATCGAGTACTTCACACCTTGTTGCTTGCTAATCATAACGCGAAACATCCTCTAGGTTACTCATTGCTTCAGAGTCAAGTTATAGAACATCAAGCATGATATGGAACAGGACTGTGCCGTATCATGCTTGATGTTCTATATATTGACTCTGACCGCGTCTCTTAACCATTTCAAGGGTCTGTCTATGGCACTACAAGTTAACATGCGACTGAACAGCTTCAACTCCCTGCATGCACAGAAGTGCAAAATACAACCCAAGTGGAAGTAGCTCTTGATCTTTACTACCTAGTGCGATCTCGTGTTCCCGAACTAGAAGCTTCATCAATGATGAGCTACTACCCTGCACCGCATCCACGCTAACCACGGTAATTTCGTTGCGGAAAGTTCGAACAGAAAGACGGACAAAAAAACAATCTACGTCAAGAGTTGTTCAGAATTCCCAACATGTCTTACTTGTTTACTCGATTTGTATTTCCCATAGACAGCTCCGCCTAGTCTTGACTTTTGTTCTTACCTTTCTTTTTCCTCTTTCCTTACACATCACGTTATCCTGCTCTTAGCTCTGCCCTTCACGTCATTTGACTACACCCTCACTTAACACACTCTCTTTCACCGCTAGTCTACTCCCTCGCAACATTTTTCCGTCCCGCCTGCCCCTGATAGACTCGTAGGCATAATTTCGACACCTTGGACATGCTGGCTTCTAGACTATTCGCATTGCTGGATTCATTTTATCCAACTGGACCAGTGGAAATCACAACATCTCAAAGCAGTAAACAGAGAGATAGTGATACCGCTGATGATGCTCTTTTGATGGCTGAAGAGTGAGTGGACGCTCTATTTATACACGTGTTCTTGTCCGACGACGTCAAACTAATAGACCGAATTCACCGAATTCACACAGGGCGGTCTCCTTATCTGCAGCCCATGCAGCACATAGCAATCCTTCTACTCCTCCCTTACTCTGCGAAGTCCGGCCTGTACCAGGCAAAGGTCTCGGCCTCATAGCAACAGCCCCAATTTCAGCAGGCACTTTAATCCTATCCGAAGCACCACTAATCAAGCTGTCGACACACGAACTAGGTTTCTACAGATTACAATGGGAAGCCGAACGTCTCTCACCAAGTGACAAAGCAGTTTTTTATCAACTACATCATACAGGAATGGATGAATTACCTTCAGTTCTTGAGATATGGCGTAAGAATTCATTTGCAACAAGTGGATCAAAGCATAATGGAGAAGAATCGCAATCTGTTTTCAAGATGATCTCTAGAATTAATAATTCTTGCAATCCTAATTGTTCAGTTTCGTGGGATGATGTCACGAACAAAATGAGTGTTTATGCTATTAAAGATATTGAGGAAAATGAGGAAATTCAAGTTTGTTATGTTAACTTGTTGCTTAGTAGGAATCAGAGACATGATTTACTTTATGAACAGTGGGAATTTGATTGTAGATGCGTTACCTGCTCCAAATTGGATCCTTTGGAAACTCAGAAAAGCGATGAGAGGAGGAGAAGAGTTGCTTGGATTGGGAATGAGCTGGATTACGGATGCCAAGATGTTCAGAAGGGTTTAAGTTTGGTACGTCTATTGTCACATTGATTACCTTTCTCAGGTGCTTGGGTATCAATAACCTAATATCTCCTACCTTCGTTTTGTATGCGATGCAGGTCCAAGAAGGCCTCAAACTGCTCGAAGAAGAACAACTCCCCACCGAGCGACTCTCACTCTCCTGGTTCGGCTATCAATACGCCGCAATGCATTCTCGAACGGAAGAAGCTAAATACTACGCCTCATTAGCATATGAGCATTCCAAGCTCATGAATGGGGAGACGCACAATGCAACCCTACTTGCTCGACGTGGAACGGTCGAGCCCGTATTCTATAAGAGTCAAGCGAAGGAAGGAAGCATGCTTGGCGGATGCTTGATTTCATAAACTCCAAGGACTTGTATTTGTTCGTAGAATCAGCATGCAGTTTTACCGCAACCTCCCTGTAGCTTTTGTTGTAAGCATAGTAATTCACGCATCGTCATGTTATCGTAATTTCACAGTGCAGAGTAGCTTGCTTTGTGATCTCATGGTGATGCATCGCATGTAGTCAGCTCATCAACGTCAAGCTGGCTTATATTGTATAGCTTTGTCGCGTATGTAGACCATCGAATCCTGTCGACAAGAGGCGGCGCCAGTATCTTCCCAAAGCGTCTCCAAAACAACAACGTCGATGACAAGCAGTCAAAGATGCAGGATGGTTAAAGCATGCTTTTGTCAATCTATGTGTGTCCTCTATGACGTGCCTGATGTGCTCGATGTTGCTGATATCCTTGTCCGTGCTGAAGAAAGACGTGTGCCTCTCCTTCTCTCGCTTTGTTCTTCCCTGCTCCATCCATCGCATCGACAAAACGGACAAAAGCCCAACCATGTTGCATTGGAATATGAGAGCAACAAGGCGCAGAAGAAGGTGCTATGGATGGACACTGACATGCTGACATTGCACAGGAGCGGGCGTGTACTTCTTGGATAGTCTGCTGGAATGGCTGATGCTGTTCCTCTCTGCCCACTTACCTTGTTCTTCAAGCCCTGCAGGATCCACAGCATTCAAGCAGACATCCCTACTGTTCCACTACTTTCTACCTGAGATCAGTTCAGTATGCAGTCAAGTACTGCTGCTCCCACACCCTCTCAGCCATATGGCCGTTGCAACGGCTATCATAGACCTCGGCCCAAGTTCACCCAAGCAGTCACGGCTCCCTCTACACTACAAGAGGCATCAGTCGCCGTCGAGACACAACCTGTCATCCGAGCCAAGCCTCTCCCGTCAAGACCTGCCAATCACTTACAGCAGCAACAACATGGAAGCAAGTCGTATGGTTCCTCTTCGTCTTCGCCTTCTGCTTCTACGCCAATTCATCAGAGATTCGCAAGGGTACAATTACAGACTGCATATCGACAAGCAGAAGAGGGAGAAGAGGAGGAGGAACTACTTTACACTAGAGTTGAGAAGCTACAAGACGAGGAAGCAACGCCTACTAGACCCTCACTCACCTCAAAGTTCTCATTTGACAACTTGACAGCTATGGACAGTCAAAGTACAGGTGGAGCACTGAAGAAGATGGCTACAAAGTAAGTCTTCACCGCATCTTCTACAGTAATGGAAACTGATGTTGCATTGGTCCCCGCAGAGCATGGCTTCAGAGCATCGCACAAGCAGCTCGCAGTTCCACCTATTCCCCCTCATCCGCCACATGTCCATCAAGCAATCAAAGCAGAGCACCAACAAGGCCCGGAACACCGAATGAGCTGCATCAGTTAAGCACATCACCAGATCGTTCCAAGTCTCATTCCCAATCCTCTTCGTCATTCCTAAATTTCCGTAGTAGAGAAACGAAAGAAGCTGTCACATCATCATCATCGAAGGCGACAAGAAGTCAGACAAGAAGTCAAAGTCCATCCGAACACCAAGTCAATGTAACAACGACACGTCCGAAAGTAATGATGACTATAAGTAACCCTGAATTAGTTCATCCTGCTACTGGTGGTACGCTTTATAATAGCCATCTCGGTGAGGGAGCTCGAAGAGTAGGCTTACCATCTGAGGCATTCGCGTGAGTCTTCCACCTTTATCTTTGACTTTCGGCTCTTACATACAAGGAGAATGCAAATCATGCCAAGTCGAACGATCGCTGATCTTCCTTTTCATTTTTCCTTCCCTTTCCCTTTCACAATGATCCAAATCCTACACTTCCTTTCAATTGTCCCGTATCCATCCTATGTCCCGTCGGCGTCTCGTACATCCGTCTGAAATACGCTCATACCACTTTCTGTTCAAATCGTCTCACCGTGCCAACTGTCGTGTTTCGTCGTTGTACGGCATTGATGGCGCACGCTGTAGTATGACTCCCACAGCTTCAAGCCATCGCATCTATCATCCACCTTCCAGCCCTCCACCACGACGAAGTGAAGATAGCGTTCGTAGTCTTGGAAGCAGTACGTCCACAGCTATCTCCTACGGCAGTAATTGCACTGCATCCACCTCAACTTCGACATCCAATGCCGCCTCCTTCTCCTATATTGGTAATACTAGCATCATCAGACCTTCTGCTAGACACGATAGGGAATTACCCTACCTTCCTTTACGGATCAAGAACGTAGATGGAAGTAAGCACTCCTCAGATGACATAAGAACAAGCCATGACGATATTATAGACGACGTAATAGAACAATTGGTACCTACTCCAGGCTTACCACCTGAAAGCGCAAAATACATATTCAATCATCTGTACCCCCGTGAAAAGAGCACCAAAGGAAGTGATGGAGAAGCAGCAGGAGGAGAGAAAGTGAATGGTGAAAGGACAAACAAGACTCCTGAGAATTCGATTGATGAAATTCCTTTTGGTCATTCGGCTTTGAGCCGCCCTACTTCGACTTCGAAGCAAGACATTACCATTTCTACCATTAAAACAATGATCAGTCCAAGGTCGCCTGCCTTTGCTAGGATATCTCCACTCTCCTCAAGCAGACATAAAGACTTCTCAGTCGACGCAAATGCACAAATTAGCAATACTCGTCCAGCACGCTCTTCCTCACTCAGTGACGTACAACATGACTTTGGGGAACCTTCTTCAAAGCAGAACATCAGTACAAACGCAGAAAAGCCATTCCGTGCTATGCTACTGCAGCCCGTGCCGACCTTCCCATCAGATTTGCCGGACGACGAAAAATTGGTCAATATACACGTCGGAGGTAGCAAAGTGTTTACTACTCGTCTTTCTGCAATCACATCTCATCCAGACTCACATTTAGCCAAGTTCGTCCAGACTCGGCTCAAAACCCAAGAATCCAGCTCCGATGCAGTATCGACAGAAGAAGCGAAGCAGGATAATGATGCCAGGACCCACAAGGCGCCTCTAGCAGTTGACGGCTCGGTCAAGAACAAGTCAAAGCAACCTCACATGGTCGAGCAATTTCCCACTCCAGCTTCTGCAACGCTTCACATGCCAACTTCGCCGATCCATGCACTTCGCTCAGCTCGAGCTTCAATATTCAATGACGTGCCATCGGATGCAGGCGGTGAAGATACCAATGAACCAGTCGACATCAATGTATTCAGTAACTATGCAAGCCTAAGTGTATTCAGTGATAAGCTGGATGTTCCATTACCTCCCTTCCCCAATCCCCGTAAGGGAGGTATGCGATTCACTAGATTCACGAATCTGTCGAGTAACAGCCTGGTCGAGGCAGGAGAAGAGAGGAATATCACTGCTTCTTCGAGTGAGTATGCCAGTACTGAAGTGGAAGATGAGGATGGTAATGCACTAGACAACTTCCTCGATACGACACCGGATGAAGAACCTGAAGATCCATTCCATTTTCAAGGTCAATCAGCTTCACCTATGCCTTCTACAATCAATTTGAAAGAGAAACGCAAAAGTCAAGAGGCTGAGAAGTCAAATTTAGAGCTAGCAAGAGACTCGCATTATTCGACTCATACGCCTTCTCTATCTTCGTCACCGAACTCATCGGCATATCCAGTCGATTCTCCTATCTTACTCTCTTCAGCTTCTACACGTCTTAACGGTGGAGATGCTTTCCAACACCTCATTACCCAGCATGAACGGCATGTCCTGCATCCACTGAACCTGTACCTCGATAGATCAGCGGGGTCCTACGACGCTATCTTCCATTGGCTTCGAAATGGTTCCTTACCTCGCAGGCTATGCCTCGACGATGCTATTAACGCAGTCACCATGCACGGTGCAGGAGATGACAAACAGTCAATACAAGCCATTCTCAATAGCTTGCCCATCGGAACAAGGAACAAGATCATGCCATTGGTACTTCATCCCATCATGTCCGAAGTGAAAGATCTGCGTGATGAGGCAATCTACCTCGGTTTCTACGCTCTTGTCACAGCGTGTGATGAAGAAATCGCCAAATTACGAAAAGCGATCCGATGGAGCCGAAATATAGTCGGACATCCTGGAATGCACGTCAGATCAGAAAGCGAAGCTGGAACCACATCCACTGCGAAATTGCTTGCTAAACAAGCCAATAGACCCAGGCCTCGCCTAGTGGGTCATAGGCACTATGGTTCGGAAAGTAAAGTTATTCCTCGTCCTGGTAACAAGGCCGCTCACGACAACTGGATTTAGAAACTGGTTGGTGATTGAAGTGCAAGTGTAGCTATATTAGATTTCTCATCGATTTGCTGGGATAGCAATAAATGTATCTAGACAGGGACCTTGTACCGTACTGTATAAAGTAAACTGCAACTACCGCGATACAATTACCGCAATACTAACAACTACCTGAAGTGCCCAACTCAGAGATGAAATTGTTGAATTGCCATCCGCCCACTAGATTGAATGAAGCCCTCCTTGTATCACGTCGGACGTCTCAGCCAGTTTGCATGTTCTCCTTCCGCAATCTGTCGCACCGGAGTCAGGTCGAAGGTTTCGATCCACTTTACGCAAATATCAGCTTTATCGGACTCCGGATCGTTTGTAGTGCGCTGTTCTTACCTCATAGTCCCCTACTCTGCCGCCTGCATCTTTCCCTTCTCCAGCGTTGTTCGTACTAGCAAAGAAGCGCTTGTATTCGTCGAATGTCATCGTTAAGCTCCACCCTTGCAGTCTTCGAATCAAAGCTGATAAGAGTCCAACACGATGTTTGCCTCTGTTACAAGCGATTAAAACGGGGTGATTGCCGGTATCTGTAAACTTGCTCAGTTTGGAACATGCTTCCTTCTTGTGTGGATTATCTGTACTTACCGAGCACTTGCTCCAAGGCTTTAGCCATTTCAGTCCGGGATGCTTCTTGTAGTGGCTCCTTGTTGCTCTCCACCCTGATAGTCGAAATTAATATCGCTAGGGTCATGTAGGCTCTGCTTCGGATTTACGACTCACCTGAAATGCATCACCTTCAGACTGCGTTTCTTCGCCCATTTGAGGGTATCTTCTTTGAAGTCTTGATCAGCAAGATACCTGTGGAAAGAAAAAGTATCAGGCGTATGGACAGCAACTCGTTTAATTGGACACGTATACACCGACATGATGCTCTTCAATCCTAGCTGGTCCAAGTATAGGTAGTTCTCCGGTCTAGGGAAGCCAGACCGATACACTCCAGGAGACACCATGGCAAAGTTGAGGGGTGGTACATAGATAGGTGCGGCAGAAGAAGCTTCCACAGGGTGTTGCCAGTCTGATGCGGACGACACAGATGATGAGGACGATGAAGGTGGTATTGAAGTGGCGTCGTTGCACAGTGAGGGCGAGACTATGCCTAGTCTTCGTAACAAAGCCAGCTCTTTAGACGTTGTCGGTGCTGTCCCTGCTGATAGAGAGGGAGATGGCATGCTTGCTGTGGCTGCCATGCTGCTACGGATGCCTGGTTTCGAGGCTCCGATTGCCTTTGCTCTGCCTGCAGTTGCGGTGCCGGACGAAACAGGCAGGATGCGCGGAACTAGAGTCCAGTTGCTGACACTGTCATGATAGCAGACTCTTCATCTTGAACATAACCTGCGGCTTTTGACGCAAAGCTGAACCTGGGAGCCACCAGTCGGAACAAGAGCAAGACGGCATCACGAAACCACAAAGGTCGTTGGCTTCCTACCAACTCACCTGCACGTGCACACATGAACACAATGCTACAATGATACAGCCAAGACGGAATAGGCATATACTCCGTTCAGTCCCTCATGCCGGACACATCCTGGAATGACCTGCTGTCATGGCTCGAAAAGCACGGTTTCGACAAGAGCACTTTGAGTGTTGATTTGCATGAAAGTCCAGCTGGAGGTGTGCACACTACGACCGTCGCAACACGCACCCTAACTCTTCACTGACTACATTGCTTAGGTGGTCGAAAGCTCGTTGCAACGACAGACATCTTCGTTAGTCTGCATTTGTTTCGCCTGTCCGCGGTCATCGAAGTACAGCTTTGCCCAGACCTTATCTTACACTGATTATTGCTTTCCATAGCCTCAGCAAACACTCATTCAATTGCCTAACTCGACGCTGTTGCATCGGGCAACTGTATCACCCCTCTACGATGCTACCTTGGTCGAAAGTCTCTCCGCTATCCAGCTTATCTGCCTACATCTAGCTTTACATCGGCACAGCAGTTCAAGCTCCTCTGCTGTGGATTTGGAAGACTTCGTACCTTACATCCGTACACTCCCTCAAGACTTCTCTACCGTCCCGCTCTGGCGTGAAGTAGTCAAAGATGAACCGTGGGCGGAAATTGTGAAAGAAGGTGGATTACTCCCGCAAGGTCTGAAGGCGACAATTGAAGATGTATCCAAGCGCTACTGGAAAGACTGGACCCATACAAGCTATACATGGGTATGACCATCTGTACCAAAGTCTTTGAAACCGAGCTGACTCGACTGCCGAACCTGCAGAGTACGAGTTCTTCCCGAACCGGAGCAGATTTCTTAAACGTAGAAGATTTTGCATGGGCGTGGCTCTGTGTCAACTCAAGATGCATTTACTACGACCTTGAGCTTCCGACGCGGGAAGACAATATCACGTTGGCACCCATCATAGATGTAAGTTTCGACCCGAGCTGTCCCTTCTGACTTTAACCAGGTGCTAATATGACCTGAAGATGGGTAATCACAGCCCCGGGCAACCTGTGGGTCCTGTTTCTCTGTCAATTTTGTCCCCAAGTCTCGCTTCTAATCTTTGATTTCCTCCAGACGAAGATAGTGCAGCATGACGAGCATTTCGCACTAGTCTCGTCCAGATTCGAATGTCATACAAGCGACTGGTCGAGCATGACGATTCTAACATCAAAAGACTCCGAAGTTATGTATTCATATTCGTCCTTAAGCGAGTACGCCCTTTTTGCAGAGTATGGATTCGTGCTTGGTATGCCTGCGAACAAAGATAGCGTCCTCGACGTGACAGCTCGAGTCGTAGAGATGTTTGAAGAATTAGAAGAAGAGGAAAAAGAGTTGAAGAAGAGTATACTTCAAGCGAATGATTACTGGGGTGAATATCATTTCATACTTAGCGAAGGTGAAGTGGACGTCTCGTACCGTCTCACAATGGCTTTGGCGCTCTACCATATGCATCCATCACAAGCTTCAAGCACAGCAACGAAGCGGACTACGAGTCCAAAGAAGCGCAGTAAGACAGGGCAAGAGGGAGTCAACAGAGATCAGGACGTTTCAGGGTGGGACTTTCAGCCATTCTATGACCTCGTCAATGGGATCAGGGACGAGATATCGGAAGAAAACGTCGAGGCTTTAAACGCGACACTTGTCAGACTATGCGAAGATGTGCAGACAGAGAGCAAAGCTGCGCTAGAGCGGCTGAAACAGCATCCACAAGCAGGAACATCAATGGTTTCGCTGCTCAAGGCAGTATGGGGAGGTGAACTATGGTTTGCTGAGCAGTATCTTGAAATGGCAGACAAGCAGTAGACATCAGTAGGCGCGGTAGCTGTTAGGGTTTTCCGACCACGCAGATGGCAAGGGAGGCGAGGGCCAAGCATTCAAAATTTCAGTAACGTCAAATCTAATTGATGCAAACTCCGATATAGTTGTATATTGTAATGTTTTCTAGGGTATCGGACCATCTAAGCACTCAGAAACACCGATTGATCTCCTCTAAAAGGCCTTCGAAACACGCTACATCACTCGCTGCGGATGTGCTAGCGGATGCCATAGTCTAGCTAACAATTCTCTAGAGGACGTGAGTGAAGCATGTGTTGAGAGGTGATGGGATGTCCATTCCTCGCTTGGCGTAGAAGTCGATGACCTTCTGGCCTTGCTTGGCGATGTTCTCGCCTGTGAGGCCGTACTTTTCGTAAACCTTGGCGTAAGGGCCGGAAGCGCCAAACGTGCTAAGAAGAAGAAACAGATTGGACTGTCAGCAGAAGCACTGGAAAGGGTCAGTCACATTATAACCCTTAAAACTTACTCAATACCGTATTGCTCGTGACTGTACTTGGCCCATCCTTGAGTGGACATAGCTTCAACGCTGACAACAGGGGCTCCATCCGGCAGGACGGAAAGTCTGTACTCTTGAGGTTGAGTGTCGAAGACCTCGAAGCAAGGAAGTGAGACGACTCTGACAGCCTTTCCTTGTCCTTCCAGGATCTTAGCAGCCTCGAGTGCTATAGCGACTTCGGATCCGGTAGAGACGAATGTAAGGTCGGCCTTCTTGCCTTGAGGTGCTTCCTTGAGGACATATCCTCCCTTTGAGGCTCGCTCAATAGTCGAGTTCTCGAGTTGGGGTAGGTTCTGTCGTGATAGAGCAAGAATGCTGGGTGCGTGGGCTTGGAGTGCTTGCAAGTAGGCAGCGGAGGTCTCGTTACCGTCTATTAATACAAGATAGACATTTAGCAGGCTGTCGAGTTCACCGGCAGAAAGATAAAGGAGCGGTACGCACCAGCTGGTCTCCAGACCATGCAGTTAGGTAGAGCACGGAAGTGAGCAAGGGTCTCGATCTAGGAAAAGGAGCATGAATTTTTTTCAATACTTGTGACATGACAGACGAAGGGGTTATCTGTTTATCACTCACAGGCTGATGTGTAGGACCGTCCTCTCCTAGACCGATGGAGTCTGTAGCATAGAATGAAGAGGTCAGTCACAATGACTGGCGCGCAGACATGTCAAATGAAGCTTTGCGTACCGTGTGTGGCGACCCAAATAACTCTTTGGTGAGAAAGAGCAGCCAATCTGACGGCACCAGCGGCGTCTGGAAAGGTGTAACAAAGATCGCAAAATTAGCCGATGCGTTTCTACAGTACACAGACAAGCAGACAGACAGACAGAATGTCTGAACTGCCTGATAAGGGGAATGTGTTGACTCACAGGAAACAAAGTTCAAGAAGGTACCGCCTGAAGGAATGACCAATCCCTTTCCATAAGCAGCCAATCCATTCATGATAGCGCCCATTCCGTGTTCTCTGACACCATATCTCAAATATCTGCCTGCATAGCTTCCTAGCTTAGTTGAAGTAGGTTGGAAGTCTTCTGCAGATTTCCATCTTGTCAAATTTGATCCTGTCAAATCGGCGGACTGGTTTGGTTTCATAAGGAGCAATACGAAGTGATGATTGCAGGAATGAGAAGATAGGCGTTTAAGGAAGAAGAAGGGGGACCAAGAAGCAGTCAGCATGCTTGTTCTTCCCTTTTTGTCCGATTGATTTGTTCAAGTGCGGAAAAAGAGCCCACTCACACCACAGATGAATTCAGGGATAGCTTCTGCAATCTTGCCAATGACAGTCTCTGACAATTTTCTCGAAGCGACAGCTGGATCATCAGGTTTATAAGTAGGTAGACATTTCTCCCATCCTTGGGGTAATTTGCCCTCCTGACGTCTCTCTAGGTCCGCAGCTTCCTTGGGGTATTTCTCCTTATATTGAGCATACAACTTATTCCATTCCTCATTTGATTTAGCTCCCTTTTCAGCGATTGACTTGTAAGTCTCGGAAGTAGCTTGAGGAACAGCAAAAGTTTCGTCTGGGTTGAAACCAAACAATTTCTTGATGGCTTGAGCATCATCTGGTTTAAGAGGGTTTCCATGTACTCCATGAGTACCTTGTAGCTTAGATCCGAATCCAATCGTAGTTCTCAATCTGATCAAAGTAGGTTTGTTTTGCTCTTTTTGACCTTCTAGGATGGCATTGTACATTCCTTCTAGGTCGGAATCACCATTGTCGACATGGAGAACTTGCCAGCCATATGCCTTGAAGCGCATCTCGACATCTTCAGTGAATGAAACAGCTGTATCACCATCGATTGTGATCTTGTTATCGTCCCATACGGCGATTAAACGACCTAGTTGAAGGTGGCCAGCTAATGAGCAGGCCTCGGAAGCGACACCTTCTTGCAAGCATCCATCTCCCAGGAAGCAGTAGGTGTAGTTGTTGATCAACTCCAAATCGGGCTTGTTGAATGTTGCGGCAATGTGCGCTTCGGCAATAGCGAGACCGACAGCGTTCGAGATACCTTGTCCTAGAGGTCCAGTGGTGACTTCAATTCCGTCGGTGACTATATAACAATTATGTAGCGATGAGGAGGCAAAATCGGTGCGATACAACCAATGTCAGCTCTTTGCACCACAAGCAGAAGATACACTATAAGTAGGGAATATGAGAAAAGTGACTCACCACCAACTTCGGGATGTCCAGGAGTTCTAGAATCAAGTTGTCGGAACTATTCTCATAAAACCAGCATTGATACGATACGAAAGAAGCAAGCAGAGAAACGAAAGGAAGCAAATTGATCAGCATGAGTATCATCATATACATCAAAACCCAAGCCATTGAAGGCCTAGTATCTGCCAAAGCAGGACCTATCGGTCTACCTTTCACTAAGATCTCTCCACTCACCGCCTTCAAATCATCCATAGTCACATCATAACCCAACAAGTGCAACATGGTGTATTGCAGAGCGCAGCCATGACCGTTTGAAAGTACGAATCTATCCCTGTTCAGCCAGTGGCTGTTCTTGGGGTTGCATCGTAGGAATCTGCTCCATAACAAATGGGCAATGGGGGCCTGCACGAGCGCATCGCGTGAAAAAGGAGTGAGCTTGCTGTACCTCAAAGAAGATGATAGGTAGAGCTTAGATAGTATATGTTTGTCCGCTTACCATTCCCATGGGCGCACCAGGGTGACCTATATATCAATCACATCCAAAAAAGAAGGTTCGCGGAGATCAGTAATCAATGCCACCTCGTCATTAACGGTTGGAAAGACTAAAAACGATGGAATATTTACCCGAGTTTGCTTTGTTGACAATGTCAACAGCGAGAGTTCGAATCTATACATGGCAATAGTACAGGAAGGAAACAGTTGAAATGATACGTGTTTAGTCCAGGTGTAGTGAAGGATGTTGCAAGATTTCCGAAAACCGGCCGAGGGAGCCGTAGGCGTAGCCAGAGCAGGGCGTTGAGAAGGGCGAGAGAAGTAGTAGGGATGGGGATACGGGCATGGAGAAGAGTCGAAGCAACGAGTAGGTGAATGAGAAGATGAGTATGGGGCTATGACAGCATGTCATGAACAGAGAGCCTCACGGTGTTGATGCATAGTTCATCGTTGTTCTCCTGTAGACATACATACACTTCAATCAGTATTCCATGATAGCAGGACACAAGGAACAGGCAGGTCAAGCATGAAGCGGTATACCCACCTTTGTGAAAGCCATGATGAATGAATGATAGTGGTACTCTTACAGAGAGTAGTGAGGCGAGCAAGTCCTATAGAAGTTCTTCACTCGAAATTGGTGAGGAAGAAAGAAAGCCAGAGAAACGCGGCGGGCGGAGGAATAGCGGTAAGCTGCGGCGATGAGCGGATGGGTGGATGGGTGGATAGAAGAAGAGAGAAGCCTTGGAGAGTGATGGCAAAGGTGTTGTGATAATGCTTGCATTGTCACTCTGTCTGTTCTATGTTACTAGGTATTGCCCATGTCCCGGAACATGAACATCATCATCATGCTTGCAGATCAGCATCAGCATCATAGGCAGTAAAGCGAGAGTGAGCGAGAGTGAGCAGCAAGCAGAGTAGCAGGCAATGCAGTTCACTAGTACAAGGACAGACTGGGTGCATGGCACCTTCACTAAGGCAACGGGAAGGCTGTCCGTTGTGTATCAAATGCTTGATGACTTCTAGCTTTCCATTATTGCCACACTGTATCGTGACGGATTGCTTTCAATCAAAAGCTATGTTCTACGTTGCGTTGGACTGCACTGTGCTTGCTTCATTTGAACTACATCTCTGTCTTATTTATCTATATATCTATATATCCTTTACTTGGATGCATACTTGCTAGCTGTGTCCTTTGCGTTGTCCATGGCCTGCGACTCAATAAGTCAGTCTTCTCTCCAACAAGTACGACAGTGGTAATACAAGAAGGGACCCACCGCAGACACATCAGATCCACCTTGACCTGATTCGATATCCTTTGCAGTGCTCTGATTGAACTGGTCTCCTCTCTGTGATGCGTCGGAGATGGGTTCACTCTGGCCTGTTGTGATACGACGTCACTTTCAGCTATCACTACCCTTTACTATTCTGTATAAGAGGTAGGCTTACCAGTCTCTCCTAGTGGATTCTTGCTGGTAGCATCGACTGGGGGTGAGTTGGTGCCTGATGGTTGCGTAGTCGAGTCTGACATGGTTGCTTATTTCTATCTTGTTGGTGTTGATGCAAGAAAAGCAACATCCTATAGCGTGAAGCTTCACTCCGATAACCGTCCGCAATGAGTTGCAGCTGGAATACCTGACAACGAGAAAGAGATGTGAATGTTCGATCTCGCGTACAATTCCACCTTTACACAACCTCAACTCCATCAATACCCATAAGCCATTTGTGTTTCCGTATCCTAACTCAACTCTCATGCCTGCACGCCTTCCTGCCGAACTCACTCATCCTGACCCACCAAGCTTCGGTAAATCATGTGGCAAAAGTTCGGAAGATCCACCTCTACATGGATTGTAGCTATATGAACAGGATTTCGACAAGAGACATGCAAGCTATCTGGACGATCTCGGTAGGACTTATTCATCGCTCAGTCAAACGAGCATGAAGCGAATGATTTTACTTCAGTTATTGAATGTTGATTGAAGGACTAAATGAGTATCGGGAGAAGATGTTGTAAACAGATGTGCAACGTGTATGAGTTGTGACTGTGGAAAGAGGACGGCTAGATCAGGTCGCGACATCTTCTCAGCAGAGGCTGGATGTAAGCAAGTCAATGAAAAGATCTTTCAGTACAGTTAGTTGTACTAATGCAAGCCATTCAATCTTGATATTGAAGTCGCCGGAGCACTCGAAGTAGCTCTCTAGGCTGCCGGTTTCTCCATAAAAACGCATACACTCTGAATTAAAGGGTTAGGCGACAACCTGACGAGCTGAACAACAATGAGTCATGGCCTCCCTCCCTACAGCCGAGCTGTCAATAGCTTACATCTAGCCATCTACCGGAATTCAGTGGAATGAAGCTCCCGAAGAACAGCGATTTCTCTCAGAGAAGTCCCCAGTAAAGAAAGGTATGATTCTGTTCCACTCTTTGAACTTCGGCTCGTCCTTTCTTAGCGTTGAAAGCTTCCCAGTAGATAGGATACCATCCTGCACTGGTCCAATCTACAATACCTGAGACTCTACAAGTAGCGGACTTGCATTGGTTTGTCGACCATGGTATTGTTGAAATGCAAGTCTGCATGACTGAAGAAGCTGCCTGTGTTTATAACCTTGTCTAGCAAGAATATCACGAAACCTTCCTTCGAAACCTTCCTTCTTGCTTTTGGCGGTCTTCAATTCAAGTATTCATGAGGAAATCGACGAATTCTTGTATTGTAAAAGGTCCAACTGCTTCCCAGATCGTCAAAGCTGGATCTCGGACTGCCTGGTCCACCGAGGGATGGAAATGCGGTTGCTGCAATTCGGCCAAGGTGGTATTTTGCGCAGTTGATTTGCGTACTCTGCTAGATCTCCGACCAGTTGTGCTACGTCTTTACGTGTCATTGTTGGCCAGGCATTTCCAAAGGTTTATACCTGGTGTATGGCTCATGCGGAGACAGCATGGTATTTCGTATGCTTGTCCATTGAGCGGTCTTCTGTATTTCATTCGGCCGCCAACATGCGCCGTAAATCTGAGGGACTGGGATGGAGGTGTGTTCTCGCACAAAGTCAAGCGCGAGGACTTCATTCAGTGATGAGTCTAGCTTGAGTGTCTGCACAGTGGAGGCAGCTGGAATTGTAGAGGAGGCGCAGGTTGTCGAACAAATCATAGGCCAAACCATAGACGAACGCGCAAGTACCAGGCTCGCCATCGTGAGAGTTGCGCCATGGTTGCACCATGGTTGCGCCATGGACCGCATGACGTCGACGTTCTTGTGATGAGGACGTCTTAGCAATTCACATCTGAAGGAACATGGCGAGAGGAAGACACCAGAGCTCAGATGTGTTGCATCGAGAGCAGGGACCGCGGTCGTTTTTAAGTCCGCACGTGCACCCAATTGCACAGGTCTTTTCAGGGCTTAATGCACGTCCTTATTCAAGGCTTTATGCCTTTCCTTATGATACTGCTGCGAGCTTCCTTCTGAGCGGCAAGTAGAGGCGCATGTGACCTCTGAGCGGCAGCAGTAGACAGTTGTTAGGGTTCAAGATTGAAAGAATGCAGGAAAGTGGTCAAGCTTGCCCTTTTGCGGCAAACTTTACCACCGTCGAAATTTGCACCTTCTGTACGATGAAGGTGCCGGATAAGTTACCCTTGTTCATCAATTGCAAACTGGAGGACGCGCAAAACGCACTGACAGTGACTACAACTCGAGCGACGAGAGACTTTCCTGCGGTCATTCTGTCGTAAACCCGTCCGTAATCCAGTCCAAGACCATTCTACCAATTGCTAGCCCGTCCTCGGGCTGACTAGCATTTGCTATCGCCTTCTCGGCTTCCTCCTCGGTCATCTTTCCTTCGCTCTTCAGATGAGCGATGTACTGCAGGGGTATATTGTTCGAGACCGCAAACTCTGGATGACTTGCTAGAGAGAAGATGTGGATCCCACTCAAGGTACCTGCAGCAGGGGACACCATGCCTTCGATGTGACCAGTTTGATACTTGCAAAAGTCTGTGAAACCGGGCGGTAGTTTGACCACATTTCCACCGTACATACTGTGGAGAGCCTGAAAGCCAGACAAGACACATAAGCGGAGTGTCTCGAGTTTATGTCAGTCAGACCTTACTATAGTGGTTGCGACTGTACTACCAGGCACTTCCGTCGGTTGATCTAGCTTGATCATAGTCTGGTAGTTCTCGTGGACCTGCAAAGTTCGTACACCAGCCGCCCAGTTCGTCGGATTGGTAACAACTTCTCCACCAAAAGCTTCCGCAAGTAAAGTGTGACCTCTTCCCAATCCTAGTATTTTCACTTTCGGCACGGACCTGTAGACGGATCTGACCCATTCCTGCAATTTACGCGTCTCTTTTGAGGAAGGACATGTGGGCTCTGGCAGACATTTTACGTATTGCGAGATCAGGCAAGGTTGTAGGCGATTTGAGGGCAGTATCGTCACTCACCACTTCCAATCAGGAGAAGTCCATTCGCACACTCAAGGTCAATCCTGTCCAAAGGTGTCCAAGTATCCACGAAATAATCGTAGCTTTTCACGGTCAAGATAAAATCTTCGATACTTTCTGAGAGGGCAACAATGGTTCGACGGAGCCATGAACCGACAATACTGTGCCAGTCACCGTGTTGCTTAAGCACATTCTCGATAGGCTTGTCGAGGAGAAGGACTACAAGCTTGAACTGGCGGCAAGGTGCATCAGACGAGCGCCAATGTATGCGCGATAGATGTGGATCGCGATTGTCTCGCTCGTCTCCGTAAGGCTTAGAGAGCTGCGCGCATGACAGGTCCATATTGTTTCCCATTTCAGCTGCATATTTGCGCAGAAGAAGGAGTTCGTCCTCAAACTGGGCAAGGCAGTAGAGATCAATGTATGTTCGTATAGATTCAAACTGGCAGGCAGAAGGGATACTACGACTCAGTCTGATTCTGCTGATGTCTGCTGCCGAAGCTGAAGGTCACTCACCGTTCGGGCCTCTTCATAGTGCGAGCGACTGGACGGAGGAGGGTCTGACAGCTTGCCAGCAGAGTCGAAATCTATCAGTCGTGCTCTCTGACCCGAGTCCATCAGAACATTGAGAACATGAACGTCCCCCTGTTGAGAAATGCCGTGAGCGCGAGGTGAGGTGGCGGTGCTGCCCTGAATTGACGACATACGTACATGGACTATGTTGATGTCATGCAAGGCTTCCACAGCTTGTGTAACGTGTCGCAGTGCTTCGGCAGGTGTGTAGAATCCAAGGTCTCCCGGCAATTTTGCACTGTAGAGGCACTCAGTGATAGCGTCGAGATAATGTTCCCACGCGATGCCTGTCACCCGCCCAGCTTCGATGACAACGCCCTTGTAAAGACCCAGGCCTGGTGTAACGACTTCTCTGCAAGCTTCAAGGGCCTTGATTTCCGTTAGCAGCTGAATGTGCAATAATATGTTAACGAGGTTCTACTAAATTGCAAGGCGGGCGATTGCACGCACCCTGTTGCACAAGTATTGCGGATAGAGAGGACTCCATTTCGTAAGGGCGGGCCTCTTCACGTATGTCAAAGTAGTGTCGTCCAGGTCTTCGGGCGAGGCGCCTTTCCAGCCAGCTTGATAAGGTATTGTGTATTCGTCGATTGGAATAGGCACACCACCAGTGAGTTCATCGAGTGGGTAATCCGATACCTCGGACTCTCCGAACCATCTAGTGCTGTACCATTGGCCGTCCTCCTGATACACCACTATATGCTCCCAGGGTTCACCCTCCTTCGGATAGCATGTGTAGGTGCATTGACCAACCCACTGTGTCCGCATTATCGCCTTGTAGCCTCAGCTTGTTCTAGGATTCCACCCGTTCCCGCATGCTGCTGCGTCTGGCAAGTTACAATGCACGGCAGACCAGCTCACACCCCGAATGGAAGGATCAAGATACCGCCGGTTCCTTGCCGGATCTTCCGAAGACTGGTATATACCAGTATGCAAGGCCGCGTGTGAGTGTATGGGCTGGCGAAAGATGCTGCATGCTCAGCTAGTACATAGCCTTCGTAAATTTCGAAAGTAAGTAACGCTGCATGCGTAGATATCAAGTGATAAGTAGCGAGAGTCAATGCCGGAAATTGAAGTGCTCCACTCGTCTTTACAAAGCGTTGTCCCAGATCTGCAATGCGAGTTCCCAAAAGTATAGAGGCAGATTGGGCGCCTTTGCTATAGGATCTAGACCGCTGTCGGGAGTGTACAGCCATGTTACCAGAGGAGATGCAAGCAAGTCTCCTTTATTACCTGGCTGCGGCGGTTTGGGTGCTATAACAAACTTCTGTAAGACCAGGAATGGTAGGTCTTGCAGGCTGCCTAATCGAGGCACATTACGTTGGCGAAATACCCGCAGATGCTGGCAGTGCGAGCTTCAAGATGCTCGTCAATAACATAGAGCTGAAGAAGCCAGGTGCCGACAGTCAAGATTGGACTCATGCTGCTCTGGACGTACTCGAAAGATCAATGATGGGTTGGATAAATACAGCAAAAAGGCTTGTACTTGAGGGACATCTACCACGCCGCAAAGATCCCTTGAAGAATCGCTATTACTCAACTAGAGGAATAGTACGTGATCTAAAACAGCTGGACAACAAGGACTACATTCGATATAACTTCAATGCTACAGACAAGAGTGATGACAAAGACAGAACACAGGACTCGCTTCAGTTACGACTGCAAGAGCTGTAGCTGGTTCACTCACTGGCTGAACTTCGAAAGACCGCGGCCCTTATAGCTAGGCCGAAAAAGCAGCTTAGTGTCTTCGAGCCCAATGTAGAATAAGAATGACAAGCACTAGTCATGCTAAGACAGAGTGAAAATTCACATATGTTTTTCAGCACGCCTGCCCAACAATCATCTCATCTCGTACAGTGATTACATTACAATTCGCCACGGAAGACCATGACCCAGCACAACAAAGATAACTCGACTACCGGCCACCGACAAATATGAGAGAGACAATGTCGTTGCGAGTACAATGGACTCCGAAGAGCGTCGTCCTCATGCTAGAAGCACTGCAAACAGAAATGCAAATGGTGAGCTCCAATCTTGTTAAAGTATCGCAGGCCAAACTCTGGCGAGTAAGCAGCTTACATTGAACTTGCTTTTCCGATTTAGGCGCTGTATCTCAGCCATTCTCGCCTCGGCATTAGTCTGTGCCTCCCTCTGTGCTCTCTTTTGCGCATCCAATTTCTTCCTGCTTTCCTCCTCATGCATCATCAGAGCATGTCTTGCATTGTCGACTTCCCGCTGACCTTCGATGACTTGCTGTCTAAGCGATTCATTCTGTGTCTGATACCTCTCTCTTTCTTTAGCGAGCTCGTTCATTTGCAGTCGTGATTTACGCAGGTTGCGTTCGGAATCATTCAGCGCCGATTCCAAGGTCGTTACAAGGTCGATGTTGGCTTTGAGCTCGGTCTCCGCATGCTCGAGTCGCTTAGTCAAACGATTCAGCGCGGCCTCTTGCTCTTCGAATTTCTGGTGTACTCGGGGATCAATACTTATAGTGTCGGCCACACTCATCGTTCTATTCGAGGTCATCGTATCCATATGACTGTCGCGGGTAAAGACGGAGCTGACAGAATCACGGCCTTTGTTGGACAGTGATATAGTCGAAGACGAAGATGCATTGTTGTGTCCATTGACAGAGCCATTGAGAGTGTTATATGCCTCCGTAGGCAAAGGCGGAGGAGGCATCGACGGAGGCGGAGTCGGCGGAGGCCTAGAGCTTATATGCGAGCCATTGACAAGGCTGACTACGGATGAATGTCTGACTGTTGGGTATGGAGCTTGCGCTGGTGTACCCTCGAGACCCAATTCGTTACCTGTGTGCATGGGAAGGAGTGTTTCTTGATCTCTACTGCCTCTGGACCCAAACCCATTGATGCCAAGTCCTTGTGCCGTCGGTGAAATAGGTCTTCTTGCTGACAAAACAGCAGTGAGTCTCGCTACTTCGGCTTTCAAGCTTTCTTTCTCCTCGTTCGCAAGCGCGAGCTGACTTGCAAGATCTTCCGAAGCAGAAGCTGCCTTTACTTTCTTTTGGATATCTCCAATCTCCCGCATCAAGCGTTCTCGTTCGTCCTGCGACTCTATCAGGGCTTTGTCGAGAGTTCCAAGGGCATCTAGAGATTCCTGAAGCTCGGTCTTCAGTGCGTTCTCAGTCACTTGTGCATAGTCGGCTGCGCGTTGAAGCTGCTGAATTTCTTGCTGAAGGTCCGTCTGGTTTGCGGCTTTCGCTTGTAACGTTTCTAGAAGCTCCTTTTGCTCTTCTGCGTTAGCTTGCATGTCGGCAATACGCTGCTTCGCCTGCGACAGTTCAGTAGATAGAGATTGGACCGTCGTCTTTTCTTGATCATTGTCAGTCCTCGTTCTGTCCATATCTCGTTTATGGATGACCTTCAGCTCTTCTAGGATGCTCTCGTGCTGTGCTGCTCGCTCTTGCAGTCTTCTCTCATAATCAGCTGCCAACTTAGCTAATGCAGCTTCATGGGCAGTCAAGAGAGAGCTTGTGGATTCAGCGTGGTCTTCTTGTAGGTCGCTGATCGCTTTACCATGCTCTTCGCGAAGCTTGGCAAGGGCTTGCAGGGTAGCCGACTCCTCAGCCTATCAAAGCAAAGTGCATTGTCAGTCAGACCGGCCAAAAGCGGTCATTGAGATGCGTGACCTACGTCCTTGTGCTGTCGTAGTGCAGTCTCGTGATCTTCTTTGAGCTGCGATAAAGCCGCAGCATGCGTCTCCCTCATCCTGGCCGCCAAAGACTGATGCTGCTCTTGCAGAGCCACCAAGGTAGTGTCGCTCAATTCCTTTTCTGCCGCTAGCTCTTCAGCATGCTTAGACCTGATTGCTGCAATTTCCTCCTTGTTTTGTGCCCTTTCAGCTTCGTAGCGCCCTTGCAACTCTTCACGCGCGTCTGCTTGTGCCTGCTGCACAGATGCAGTCAAAGAAGCTTCGTGTGCTTCTTTCACAGCCGACATTTCCTTCTCATGTTCTGTTCGGAGAGCAACGAGGCGCGTCTCAAGGTCAGCAAGAACTTTTGCAAGATCCCCCTTGTGTTGCTCGACCAGTCTTCCAAGCTCGGCTTCGTGAGTGACTTGCAGGTTTTGTCCCGTACTTCTTGGAGCGCTTGTGAGTGATCTTCAAATAGTCTGGTAAGCGTGGCTTCATGCTCCTCGCGCACTTTGACGAGTGTGGATGAATGCTCTTGCTGGCGCGAGACAATTGCTTCTTCATGATCTGCTTTCAGCCTTTGAACAGTATCCCGATGTTCATCGCCTCGTGCCTTGAGAGCTGCCTCATGCTGGTCGGTCAGATCGCGAACGAGCTCGGCTTGATCCGAGTCACGAGAGGCTGAGAGCTGCAGTTGAACCCTGTCCAATGCCTCCTTATGTTCTGTGTCCTTGCGACGGAGGTCATCGGCTATCTCGTCCCGAATTCTCTTGAGCGCTTCCTGATGAGCGAGGTCCTTTTCTTCGTCAGCCTCTTGATGCTCACACGCGAGTCTCTGTAAGGCGGCATCGTGTTCTTCGGCCTTTCGCATCAAGAGCTCTTCTTTCGCTTCTAGCATGCGTCTTAGGAGTGTCGCATGCTCTTCTTGCAACTGGCGCTGGGCAGCCTCGTGTGTATCGTCTCGCGCCTGAAGAGCACGAGCGTGCTCTTGCTGTAGCGTTTCTACAGCCTGTTGATGTTGCAAATCCTTGTTCTCCAGCAAAACAGACACTTGGTTGCCTTTAGCCTTGATATCAGCGTCCATCTTTGCTAACTTCGTCTCCCACTCTTTCGTTTCAGCACCGCTAGAAGAAAGCTGCTCGCGCAAAGCGGTAATCTCCGTGGACATGTTCAGAACTTGATCTTTCGAAAGTGTTCGTAGCTCTTCGTGCTGCTTCCTCAAATTTGAAAGCTGCTCTTCCAGCTCCGAAACCTTCTCCTGGTGGGCAACCTCTTTCTTCGCCATGGACAGCATCAAGTCATTCAGTCGAGCAAGTTGAGCATCTGAAGCATCTGCAGCCTGTGCCTCATTAGCTTGATCCATGCTCTGCTTGATTACATTGAAGGCTTCGATTGTGTTTGGCGAGAGCGAAAATGTGTTTGGCGGAGCTGGTCCAACAGGTGTCTTTAGTGCTTCATCGGCGACAACTTTCGGTGGGTGGATAGTCAAACCCAACGCACTAGCGGTGCCGTTGGGCTTTTCAATACTTTCGGCTGACACGTGCTTCAGGTCGGAAATGCTAGCTTCTAGAGCTCTGATCTCCTCCTCGCGCTCGTTTAGAGTCTCCTGGAGTTTTTTCACTTCTTGCTGTAGAGACTCATTGCTTCGCTCTGGTATTTGTTGAGGGAAGAAGATTTCACCACCTTGCAGGAGTGATTCTCTTCTGCTCAAAAGTGGGGAAGTAGCTCTAGGGCTCGATGTGCCATTCGCGAGTGTCATATAGGGGGACGGAAGCGACCCAGACCCTCCTGAAGGAGCTTGCTGCTGCTGTTGTTGTGCTGGAATTCCAGATTGAGCCGACGTAGGTAAATTGCCATTCAAGTATTGAGCCAACGATAACTCCTGCGACAAGGATGCCGAAGCAGAGCGCAAATGCGAAGCCGAATGACTCGCCACAGGAGATCGCCCTAAAAAAGACCCTCGAGGGGATAGGGGCATAGAGCGTCTACTATTTGAACCTCGAGACGCACGAGTTGGCGTGTTATACGACGCATTGATGGGTGAAAGACTTGACTTTCGAGCTGAAAAGTCTTGCAAATCTTCTTCGGGGACGTCGTCGAGCGTTTCAAGCAGGTTTTCGGGAGAGCTTGCAGGTTCTTCAACACTAGACTTCTTGCGGTATCTCAGGCTTTGTGAGCCAGAGAGCTCTTCGATATGCCTAAGTGACTCTTTATACTTGTACGAAAGAGCCTCTAGGTCTTTCAGCGAAAGTGCATGTCGTTTCTCCAAATCTGCTAACTTTCTAGCCAGATTGTCCGGACTTTCGGCTACAGCAGTATCATCCTCATGTAGCGGTGTTTGGGGAGGAGTGAGACTGTTGCTGATATCTAAAGATTGCGCTGAAGTCGCTACAGATCTCGGTTCACTGCTTGCAGGTACTGAAATCTTCGGTTGTTTCTCGAGTGACTCGATACGCCGATGGAGGCTATCTTTCTGCTTTGCATCTTGTTCGGCACTTTCTTGCAGTCTTCGTGTGTCGGCTTCCAGAGCTGACATCTGCAGTCGGGCCGCCTCGAGTTCATTTTGAATGTTCAAGATCCGCTTATCGCGTTCATCCAATTCTTGAAGAAGCTGCTTGTGCTGTTCTGTCGTATCAAGAAGTGACAGTCGACCTTCTAATTCTTGATATGCTTTCTCCCGGCGTTGAACATCCCGTTCGAGGTTCTCAATCTGCCCCCTCTGCACGTGTTGTACTTCCTCACTCTTAGCAAGTCTACTTTCCAGCTCTTTGATATACTTTTCAGTATTGCTTTCTACCTCTCGATACTTGGCGACTTCCTTCCTCAAATCGCTAATCAGAGTTGAGCTAGCTTCATCTTGCTCACTGGATGACTTCAACCTATTCTCGAGATCTCTCACATAAGCTTCGGTAACAGCTTCGCGTTCAGTAACTTTAGCCAGCCTAAGCTTGAGGTCATTCACAATCTTCAAGTTGGTTTCATTGACTTGAGCTTCGAAATTGATCTTATCTTCAGTTTCACGCATGACTTCCTCAGAATGTGATAGTGCCGCTTTGGTGAGTGATAATTGAGATTCGAGCGCTGAAATTGACTTTTCGTATTCTTCAACGACAGGTTCGACGGCTTGTGCAAAGTTTTCAGCCGACATGGTGAAGGATGAATTCGACGAAGTAGCTTGTGCTTTGGCAAGTTCCGCAGTGAGTTTAGCATAGCGCGTCGATAGATCGCTATATTGGTCTTGCAGTGACAATAAAGATGCAGAAGCTGGTTTTGATGACTTGAAGCCGTCTTCTTCGGAAATTGAAGGCATTGAGCCGCTTGCGCCTCGCAGGACAGTGAGCTCACCCCGAAGACGAGTGACTAGTTGCTGCAGATGTTCGACGTCCTCCCAGCCAGCTTCAATCTCGTTGAGCTCCGCTCTGTTCTTTATGTTACGGGCTCGATTTGCGTACTATGCAGTGCATTTGATTAGTGAGTCAGCCAGATAATACTTGCAAGCTTGGCCTGCTGACTTTTCGCTGCCTACCTTGAGGGTATTCAATGTCTCACTAAGATTATACTCAACCGGACTGACGCAAGCAATCATGAGCGTATGAGCATTTCCACCCCTGCAAGCGATTTTTTACGAGGAAAAAATCGAGAAGAGTCAGCTCAATTGTCCAACCGAGATTGTCCTGACACTCGGGGGAAAGAATATAGCCGCGCTCATTCATAAGGGAACACCTAACTCACAAGGAATCTTGTAGTAATCTTGTCAATTTAGAATCTCGATATGGTATATGCGTAGTCTGTCTCGCTTTGGCAGGATCTCCCAAAGCCGAAATGACATTTCCTAAAGCTAGTAGACCACCATTGATTGAGATACCTTCTTTCGCTCTCTCCCCGATTGCCGAAGTTCTCTTAAGCTGAAAAAGTACAAATAAAATGCAAAGTCAGACGTGTTGTATTGACTAGCCATCCCGGGATCTGCGGGAGGGATGGGGTATCGAGACTCAACTTACTCTTTCTGAACCAGCCAGATCGACGAAATGGAATTTGCTGACAGTAGTAGTCCACTCGTTATCTCCCGCACTATTCGTGTTATGTCCCTTCTCATCCTCGTCTTTCATAGCAGGACTAGGACCTCTCATATTACCCAGCGAACTCGAAGGTCTCGGTATCAATCGACTACCAGGACGTGATGCATCTCCTGGTGTATTAGGTCTTGGCGACGCTCGTTCACCCGGTGTGGGTGAGCTGACTCTTCCTGGAATACCAGAGTATCGAACAGAAGCTCTGGTGGGTGTACTGAAAGTATTAGATTGTGGAATTGTAGGGCTTGATTCTTTGGAATGCGGTTGGGACGATGAAGGCATGGAAGGTGTTCCTTGGCCTGTGTGTTTACGCTGAGTGAGTGTTAGGCTGAAAATTGCGTGTGAGCGAGAGGATTGATCGTTCATTGCTGTTGAGCCCGTCTGGCGGATTGCTGAACCAGCTTCTAAATTTCTGTCAACATTGTGTCAGATCATGTCAGTAAGTCTGTACCAACGGTCTTATTTCGATGAAAAAATTAAATTAGAAGATACCTACCGCATTACGTCGTTCCCATTCTTGACTCTGATCTCCTTCAAGCCAGACCAGATGATGTGACCAGCTTTGTCTTCTCGAATGGTGACTGGTGTACGTTCATCCGGCTGCATCAGCAGGGACATGCAGTGACTCTTTCAGCCTTCATGTTTGAGGAGCTCATTGCTCAATACATAGTACTTACACTGAGGTCACCTGCGAGCAGATCAATGAGGTCCTCATCTGTGATCTTCGATCAGTACGATAGCTATGAAGACGCGCTGAACGAGACTGCAACCCGACTTACTGTAAATCTCAACATAGCTAGTCTTAGTCTCACATTTCCACCTGCCATTCTCACTTATCGTCTTGCGATTAATCTCGTCAAATACCTGCTTAACAGCTCTAGGTATGATACCAGCTCTTTCCTCTTCATCACTGTTGTTGAATGAAGAGCTGTTATTACTCATCGCAGGTGACGAGTTCGCCGATGATGCATTGGAACGATGTGCAGCGGAGGAAGAGGTATCTGTTCCCATTGTATATGATTTCCCGGAACTGGTCTGGCCGTATGCTAGGACGGTGACGTTATATCCTTCCATGAAGCGAGAGACGAGTCTGTGACCAAAGAAAAAAGTCTGTAACATGCTTCTGGAAGGTAAAGTGTCAACACTACCTACGGATCAACACTCTCGTATACGCTAGATTGACCATCTTCAGGACCTATTACTTTATCAAAAGAGAAGTTCTGCCTTTGAGGTCCCTTAGATCCAGGAGGAGCGGCTATGTGCAGGAGCACCAATATCACTAATCCCATCAACTCATTCCGAGGTGCAGATCGGTGCTTACCATCTACCGTCAGCTGAGTGGTGCTTCCATTCGTAGGATGCACCACACTTCTCTGGAATCGAGGTGGTATAGTCGAGCTGGCATCTGGAGAAGGAGGCGGTCTTATTCGAAGCGCTGAGTAGTCGTACGTCCATTATAGTCATATTATAGTCGTATTATCGCAATTCGTGGTCATGTTGGTGCATTGTAGTAGAGGATAGCCGAAAAGAGGGACGAGCACGAGCACGAGCACGGCAAAAAGAGGCCGATCATCCAAGGGTGGAAAAGCAGAGGATGACAGTCAGAAGTAGCAATATGGAGTAATGAGAGAGCAGACAACGAGACATACCGACTTGAACACTTGTAGATGTGAACTGAGCATGTTGTGCAAGCGACGGGCTTGCTGGATGCTGTTATGGGCAAGTGTATGGTTAGCAAGTGAGTGGCTGAAGAATGGTAGTGAACCACAACATGTAAGACATACAGTAGATGAATGAGAGAAGAGACCTAGTCCAGACGGTGGTCTTGCACTTGATGATGAAGGAGTGGTGCGACCAGACATGGCGTTGCTACCTTCGTTCTCTCCCTGAACCTACTACTCCTCCCTCTGTAGCCACTTGCGAAGGATCCGAGAGCAACAAAGTGTACAAAAGTACAGAGGGATGGGAGAGTGCAGCCTTGAGCTCTCTTGCTTGAGGGTGAAGTGAATGACTTTTCACTTGAAGTGAAGTGGACGATTAATCTCCCCTATTCCACCCTCTTCGTCCAAGTTATTCGTTCCTTGACCCTCTCCTGACTGTATCAAGCAGGCCAGTAGTATCTTTCAAGAAGTCGAGCGGCTTGCGAGCGAGGTGGTGGTTCTCTTCAAGGGCATTGATGAGTTGCAGCTGCAGAAGATACTACAGACTGTGAGTGGGATCCTATTCACCCATCAGTCTCAATGACACCCTCCAATAAGTCAATGGTGTCTGTTCCTTATTGTCCCAGTTTCAAGAATATGCCCTGTGCTCTTATCATAGCTCAAAGGCTGCTGACGGCGCCTCTCTTTCGGAGCAGTTCCCAGACATGAAAGCTTAGTAAGGCATATACCATCACTGTGACGCAAGTACGAGCTAACCACGTCCAAGTATGCAGTCCATCTCCTTTACTCTCACACTTCAGGAATGGTGTGTGTACATTCTCTCCAGCCTACCATTTCTGCACGTGCCTTCTCAAACTCCGACGCCACCATCCATTATTGACCACGGCTTCTCGTTTCCATCTCTTCGCAAGTTTCATGCAGTTGAGATATAGGAAAGAACCTGAAGAGAATACCAATTGGAAAGAAGTCGAAAACACTCTGGTCTTCTAGCTATGACGACCTAGTCTCTGGAATTGCAGGATCGCCCTTTCCCGCCGGCCGACGCGCTTTTTTTACTACACCGTGCCGAAAGTCAAGGCGCACCTGAAGCGCGTCCGTACTCATGCCATGCCATACCTCGAGTTCGCCTGCTCGCAATGGGCAAGAGCACAGCTTATGTCACGAAGCAGGCACGAAAGAACGGCTACCGCAATGGCTCATGCGGTAGCTTCATCATCCTATGCTGCCCCGCCAGTCAGTGGATACGCGACAATGCGGCTTTCGACTTCACCTTGCATTTCATGAAAAAAACGTGACCCCGCGACTTCTTCGGTAATTATTACAGCGTTCCGAGCCAGTGAGAAAGTGACATCTTCTACTACCGTGTGAAGCTTGAAAGCGACGGTTCCATGCCTTCGACACATGCTCATCTAATTTGCATCCGTACATCCATCTGTACAATCTCGTCGGCCACTACTCTCATAATTGCTTTCTTCCCTTCTTCCGCTTACCGACTTCCAGCTTCTCTAGCGGAAAAGTCAAACCGACCGAAACGAAAGGCATCGCAGTCTCTGGTAGACCACCGCAATCTCTCTTCGTCTTTCAACTTCGAGAATCTCTCAAGCAGTCACAGTCCGCAAACGTGTTAGATACGCGTCCAACTTCAACCCAATAGTCTACTAGCTAGACCTATCCATACACAAGAGGCAGGCTCCTCTTCCTGCATCACATTCTGTCACTGCACACTCGCTTCGAAAGTTCTCGCCAAAGTCACGGCATCAATCAGTCAAGTCAAAATCATCGCAAGCCGATTCAGCATTCATTCTTCAGCATACGTAGGGCTTAGTTAGGCAATTAAATTCACTACGTGTAAGTTCCAATGTCCCTTACCGAGTGTCGTTATCTCTACGGCGAAAGCTGATCTATCCAACTGCGGATCCTATCGAACAGTCTTCAGCAATTACATCGAAATAAGCAGCAAAAAGCGCGTCGTTCTTTCGTACATATATTACACCAAGCATACCATCAAACCAGCACCATCTCATAGTGCAAAATGATGTTGCCCATTTCTTCAACCGCGTCTACTTTCATTCTCCTCATACTCGCCACAGCAAGTGATTCGGCAACTGCAGCGCGTGCAGGAGGTGCATCGAGCAATGGTATCAGTGGAAGAGGAATAGGTAGCATACCGAGCAAGAACCATATTAGGAATTATAAGCGTACTTGGCAACGTAAGTCACTATGTTGCCTTATCGATTATCAAATATGCAGTATAATAATGCATGTGACTTGAAACGTTACAGATGGCCTTAAACGCGCTGAAAGACAGAAGATGATGCTCCGTGAACGAGCCGATGTGGGTTCCATCATGCGTGAGCTCACATTACATTCGCCTGAGCAATTAGCTTCGCTCACAGCGGCCGGGTATTGATATTTATCCTGTCTATTCATCAGGTCAACAAGTCGGCGGAGAAAGCGACGATGAAGAAAACGATGAAAACACATACACATACACTACAGCACCTGCACTAGCTGCATCTGCGCCTTCTGACCTATTGACAAGGGGGCCATTGACAGCACAAGGACAAGCTGAAGAAGATGCGTCCACACCATCTTCACCATCTTCCAATAACGGCAGAGCAGCATTATCACCTTCTTCATCGACTTTCGCTTCAAGAGCTGCTTTAGCCGCTGCTTCATCTTCCTCGGAAGATAGTGGTAGAAATCCATTGGAAAACCCTAAATCAAGCTCGGATGGACCATCGAGAGGTCAATTGACTTATCCTGCTCATGCTGCTTCGTCTTCGAGTTCTGCTGCTGCTACGCAAGATGGAGGCTCAAGCATTGATTTAACACGTGCTCCTTTGGGAAGCTCGTCTTCTGACAGTGGAAGCGTCGTCACTACTGGATTATTGACGGATAGCGTAAGTCTAGAACCCAATCCTGACAGCCATTGGCGACTCAAAGAAATACCTGCATGCTGATTGCACCTTTACATATTTTTTCCTCCGTTTGTTTTTCGTTTGTGTCTCCACCACAGAGAAATCCTCTTTCGTCCGCTTCCAGCTCTTCTATCCATCTAAGCCGGGATCCAATCGCTACACTTCCAGCTTCTTCCTCAGTGTCGTACAATCTTCGACCAAGTTCTAGGCCAGCATCAAGCGGTGCTTCTTCCTCTTCTTCTTCATCATCGAGTAGTTCATCTTCTTCCCCAGCTGCCAACGATGACTCCGAAGACGTCTCATCATCCAGCTCCACCGTTCCAACAGCTACAACATCTAGCAGTACACTCGACAGCGAGAGCGAAGCAATTAGCGGTACAATCGCCTCAGCAGGTTCTGAAACGACCTCAGACGGTGTCGAATTATCAGCATCTCCTTCTTTGAGCGTCGTCACTGAAAACAGCGTAGTAGTCACAGTAGTGAACGGAGTAATGACAAGCAGTACTTCAACGGGTAGATCTACTTCTACTCATCTAGTCTATGTTACTGCTTCGGATGCTAGTAGTACAGGAGGAGTAAGCTCGGGTATTGGAGGAGCTGCTGCTAATCAAGGGAATACAGGCAAGGCTAGTAGACTGGAAATGTCCGGGTTGGTAGCTATTGCTGCTGTAGTAGTCGGTGGATTGATGCTTATGTAGACGAAAATAAATGACTTCAGAGAATAGATTTGGGAGAAAAAATACTCCATAGCTTACAGTGCGAGGAACGAAAATGGCGAAATCGGTAGAGTTAAGAGTAATTTGATAGAAAGCTGGCTTTTTTCAAGAATGCTCGCACACGACAAGATCGACCATACTCTGCATAAACGCATATGCAAATGTTGTGTCCCCAAATATATATAGCGGACAATCCTTATGTAGAGTTAGTAGTGGAGTTTCTAAATGGAGAGATCGTGCTGGAAATGGCACTAGTCTGCAGCGACTCCCATTGCGAAGAATAGCTAGTGTGTGCCCTTCATATATCGTATCGTAGGGTCAGTATCATTCAGTGGTCCAGTTTTCTTCCACTTTGCACAATCATATGATAGAGAGAGGATGGTCTCCGCGATTGTCCCGATCGCTGGTGAGGGCCAAGGGTATGGAAGGAAGTGCAGGAAATTATCGATAGAATGCACGATGGGCAGAAGCAGAGTCTTGGATGTGGTCATGCAGCATGCGGCAAACCTGTAGAGCAGTCCAGATGTACAGCCTTGACTTTGTTGCAGACAGATGGCAGAATTCCGCCACATCTGGCACTACAGGGCATCCGCGTTCTCGCCCGCTGCAATGCCCGCTTGAAAGAACCTTTGAGAAAAAAAAGAGAAAACTTGTTGGAGAGGCAGGCACGTTTGAGCGGGATCCTTCTTTCTCTCCCAAACCATCCAGTCCATCAACAGAAGACACCAATTCTAGGACAACCATATATTCTACATCATGAGCGTACAGTCTGCGATACTTGGCCTCGGAAGGATAGGTAATGTTCACTCTCCTCCCCCACCTCTCTGCGATTCACACTGCTCACTCACGGCTCAACCATTGTTGCGTTTTCCCCCTCCCCCGGTCCTTCATTATATGCGGGCATTTATCCACTATCACCGTCACTATTTCACTATCATGGTCCACTATCGCTATCTGGTACACTGCTGACTGCCCTACATCTCCATTCCACGTCCTCGCCGTCGCTTGCATGAATCATCAGGCCCCAAGCGAGAGGCAAAGAAGGCCGTAGAAGCTTATTGGGCAGACAAGATCTCAGCTGAAGATCTCCAGACTGCTGCAAAGCAGATCAGAGCTCAGAACTGGAAGAATGCCAAAGATGCTGGTATTGACTTCATTCCTTCGTGAGTCTTTCTCTTGTCTCTCTCTCTCTCTCTGTGTCCCATCTTCGCATAACTCATTGACCTGATCACGCCATCTTTCTTCCCTCATCTTTTTTGAATATTCCCGATCTTCGTACATACAGCAACGACTTCACATTCTACGACCATGTCCTCGACATGTCTGTCCTCCTCGGCAACATCCCCGCCAAGTATGCCACAGCTGCTAAGGAGCACCAGCTCTCCACTCTCGATGTCATGTTCGCCATGGGTCGAGGTCGCCAACGCGACGGTGTTGATGTTGAAGCTTCCGAGAGTGGGTTAAATCGCCTCCTTGCAGCCTTGAATCCTGATAGCGAACTAATCTCTCTTTCTGTCGCATCCTCCAGTGAAGAAATGGTTCGACAGCAACTACCACTTCATCGTCCCCGAGTTCGACTCGACCACCAAGTTCTCCGTCCCATCCGAGGCTAAGCCTGTGCTAGAGTACAAGGAAGCCAAGGAAGCCGGCTACGAAACCCGACCTGTCCTTCTCGGACCCATCTCTTACCTCTTGCTAGGTAAAGCCGGCAAGTCCGCCGATGGCTCCTTCAAGCCTCTGTCCCTCTTGGACTCCCTTGTGCCCGTCTACGCTGAGCTCCTGAAGCAGCTCAAGGAGGCCGGTGCTCAATCAGTCCAACTTGATGAGCCTGTCCTAGTCTATGACCAGCCTGCTGAGCTCGCCGAGTCATTCAAGAAGGCTTACGAGACCCTAGCCACCGCTGGACCCAAGGTAACAGTCGCTACTTACTTCGGCCGAATCACCGAGAACATCAACTGCCTCAAGGATCTACCCGTCGAGGCTATCCACATCGACCTGGACAAGGCCCGTGGTGCTCCCGAGCAACTCGAGCCTGTCATCGAGGCAATCAAGGGCACCAAGCTCAAGCTCTCCCTTGGTCTCGTTTCCGGACGAAACGTCTGGAAGGCAGATCTAGCCAATGCCATCTCAGTCGGTCAGAAGGCTATCGATGCTCTGGGTGCCGACCGTGTCGTCATTGCATCATCCTCATCACTCCTCCACACTCCAGTCACACTAGCTAACGAGACCAAGCTCTCCGAGGAAGTCAAGGACTGGTTCTCATTCGCAACTGAGAAGCTTTACGAAGTCGCAACTATCGCTAAGGCACTCTCTGGCAAGACTGATGAAGTCAAAGAGGCCCTAGAGAAGAACAAGAAGTCAATCGCTGCCCGTCGTGAATTCGAACAGAAATCAGACGCTGCTGTTCGTGATCGTCTTGCTGCTGTCAAACCTGAGATGTACAACCGCAAATCTCCTTTCCCTGAACGTATCGCTGCTCAACAGAAGAGATACCCTCTACCCAAGTTCCCTACTACCACCATTGGATCATTCCCTGTAAGTCTCATAAAGTACCATGACTGCAAACCAACCTTTATCTGACTGTAACCTTGCCTTGTTAATTCACAGCAAACCAAGGAGATCAGACAAGCTCGTGCCAAGTTCACCAAGGGTCAACTCTCGCCAGAAGACTATGACAAGTTCATCGCATCCGAGATTGACCACGCCATCGAGTTCCAGGAGCGCATCGGCCTCGATGTTTTCGTCCACGGTGAACCCGAGCGAAACGACATGGTTCAATACTTCGGTGAACAGCTAGAAGGTTTCGTCTTCACTGAGAATGCCTGGGTCCAATCCTACGGATCTCGATATGTCCGACCTCCCATCATTGTGTCTGACGTCTCAAGACCCAAGCCAATGACTGTCCAATGGTCATCATATGCTCAATCCAAGTCTGAGAAGCCAGTAAAGGGTATGCTCACTGGACCAGTCACAATCTTGAACTGGTCTTTCCCCCGTATCGACGTCTCAAGAGAAGTTCAATCCAAGCAGCTCGCTTTGGCTTTGAGAGATGAAGTTGTTGATTTGGAAAAAGCCAAGATCTTCGCTATTCAAGTCGATGAACCTGCTATCCGTGAAGGTCTCCCTCTTAGACGAGCGGACTGGGACGCTTACCTCCGATGGGCCGTCGACTCTTTCAAGCTCTCAACTGCTGGTGTAGAAAACGATACTCAGATTCACTCTCACTTCTGCTACTCTGGTAAGCTATGACTACACATTTTGACTTGTTTTTGAACCCAATCGCTAACTGCTTGTCGTTTGCCACCAGACTTCAACGACGTATGGCACGTCTTCCAGGAGCTCGATGCCGATGTTATCTCCATCGAAGCCTCCAAGTCAGACTTGAAGCTACTCGAAGTATTTAAGCGAAACGCCTATGCCAACGATGTTGGTCCCGGTGTGTACGACATCCACTCACCCCGAGTACCCTCAGTTGAGGAGATCAAGAACAAGATTAAGGAATTCATCCAGGCAGGCATCAGAAAGGATAGAATGGTAGTCAATCCCGATTGCGGCCTCAAGACACGAAATCAAGCCGAAGTCGACGCGGCTCTCACGAACATGGTCGCCGCTGCTAAGGTAAGCAACTCGACCCTGTTATCGATACACCATTCTGACCAGCATTGCTTTGATTCCATAGTGGGCACGTGAGACATATGCTTAAAGCATTACTCTGTCTGCCAATGACTATCAGTTCATAGTCAACAAAGTGAACTTAGGTCAACCCTATGTCCAACTTGGTTTCTTCTCGGTTCATTAAAGATTTCATCATGCATCAACTCGCAATACCCTCGCTTTCTTTTACATTCAAATCAAACCACAAATCAGTACCTGCATATCAACTGTGCAACTATCCTTTTTTACGACTTTTCGTTCTCTCTATCGCAAACTGTTCAACTAGATTCACTCCCTTGCTTCTATCATTTTCGACGGGCAGTTCCAAAAGACGTCGACATGATGTGCAACAAAGGGATACAACAAAATTGGCAAAAAGAAGACCATCAACGCAAGATTTACGTTACATTTTGCAGTATCTAAACTGTAGCTAAGATCAAATCCCGAGACATGGTCCGAAATACTAGGGCTCAACGCCCTCCAAAACAAAAGAGCTTCAACAATTAGCTCGATGACTTGCAACACCAAAAATGCCAAAATCGGGGCATATCTAGATAATCCATTGTTTCTGCTTTGTCAAAGATTAGTCTCTTCTCAATTAATTGGTGTTCTTTGAGATTTGATTACAGCTGCAATGCAAAATTTGGCCTGTCTACCCCATCCATTTTTTACTAAATGTCTGCAGGCCTGTACTGTCCTACAAGTTCTGTACGACCCGATTCGTCGAGACTGCGGGCGCATAAGTCGCAGCTTCCATACATGTTGTATGGAAGCTGCGACTTATGCCCGCAGTCTCGATAGACTGGGTGGGAGTATGTAAACCTCTTCCGCTGGATTGCCAGCAGTGTTAGCGCCTTCGCATTCTCGTGGAGTTCGAAGCCGATGCTCTTTCTTCTGTACCTACTTCCAGACGCGTAAACATCATAAGAACACGCAAGTATGACGGAAGATAGAGTGACGATGATATGATAGCATGCTGTGCTGTGCTGTGCTTTCCCAGCTTACCTCATAGCATGCACACGTTTCTATAAATACAAGGTACAAGAATATCGGTACAAGAATATCCTCGGATACTTGCTTGATCACGCCCTTTTCCCTGGCCCTGTGGGAACAGCAAAGGAGGAACGCAGCACATAGGAAGGGGGCACTGCACTGACTAGCTGTGATCATTGATATAAAAGGACACTCTAATCAGTCTCTTGCAGCTTTCCTCTGCTTCCATTCGTGTCGTAGCATACAGCCCGAGTTGACCGATCACCTCGCATATTCGCCCACTACAACATCCTCATATAAACAATCATGGGCTGGTCAGTTCAATCTGCTGGATACTCGACTAGGTCCTTAAACTGACTTGTGTCCCTGTCTAGGTTCGGATCTGATGAACGTCAAGCTTACGATGTCGTCCAGAACACTCCTCCCGAGGTGGGTCATAGCCTGTTCTCCACTAAACGCGTGACGACACTCTCCCGAATGACACGTTACTTACTTTTCTGTGTTATGCTTTTCTTACTTTGTACAGGAGCACGACGGCAAGTTCTCCCATGGTAGGTCATTACTGTCTTACTTGTATCGTAACGTCAAGCTAATGCTTTCATTTGACACATCCAGAACTGATCTCTGGTGCAGCTGCCTTCGCCGCTGAGCGAGAGTAAGTAACCTCCACATGCACAAAAACTCTCTGTCAGCACTGACGACTCTCTCTCACTACGTTTAGATACCAGGTACGCTCTCAAGACATCTGTTGAGCCCGTTAGACTACATTCCCCTTCTCATTTCAATTGTCCACTTTCACAGAAATACGAAGAGCGAAATGGCAAGGTAGAGAACCATCAGGTAAGTGATTTACAGATACAGAGAGCGTACGCGATTATGCAGCAAGATACCTGACTGATTTGCGCTCCTCTTACCTGATTCGTGACTATCTCGTCTCGCTACGCTGTTTTATCCTTTTCCAGGTCGCCAAGGATCTCCTAGCTGGATTCGCCGGCGCCGAAGCAGATAGTACGTGTATCTACATACATGTCTTCACCTTATAGAGTCTGACAGGTGTTTCTTGATGCAAACAGAGCTTTTCGAGACCCACGGCTTGAACTTCCTCGACCGAGAAAGGGCAAAGCACGAGGCCAAGAGTGAGTTATCAATTTCACATACGTTGCTATCGGACATTTGTTGACGACCTTCGGTTTCGCTTTGTGTAGAACGCGCTGAGCACGCTGTCACTGAGGAACGATTCAATAACTACCAATCCGACTATTAGGGGTGGTAAACAATGCCTTTCTGCATTGTATCAGGTAGATAATGCCCTTGCTTGATGCCGTCCAGCTTCTGGCAGGCACGTCGAATGAGGATGGACGGTCTGGCCAAGAGCATCACTGTATAAGGCAATAAATACAATCTCCATTGCTGAAGCAGTAAATCCAAGTACATAACAGGCCAGCATATTGCGACATGGGCCTCAAAGGCGACCAGAACATTTTTACGGTGCTATTCGGCTGAACGTGATTGCAGTCCTGTGACTGCTACACTGATGCAACTGCAACATTGACGAGAGCAACGGAGAAGCTGATTGGCCAAGTGTCGCAGCATTGCTACTATGAACATTCGAAACATCTTAGCTGGGAAGGGAAGATATGCAGATGCGCTTGGCTATACTCTTATCCCTTCCCTGTCTGTAGGCGTTGCTTGGTCCCGAGCGAAGCGCAAATCATGCAATCTTCAGCTCACCACGCAACTTGAAAGCGCAAAGAAGGCACTTCGTAATTCTCGGTTGAACTCTATGCGTTGCAAGACGGGTATAAAGGACGAGGCCAATACAAGACTCATACATATATGACGCATGTCCTGAGGATTGGTCTCAGGCTGAATAGCAATAGCACTGCCAGACACGTGGAAGCATTCCTTCCAGCCACTTCGTTAGTCTTCACACGCACACCGCTTCAAACCAAAATGCGGAGACGAGGCTGCTGGAACCTGGACCCCACGACCCGCCAGGTGTGGTGAGCGTGTAGCTCCCATCTTTGACTTTATCAGCCAAAGCGCAAGTGTTGGGGCATTTGCCCTTGTTGGGATCGTCATTGACCGCCCATACCGAGGTTCCCAGGCTGTCACTTTTGCAAATTAAACGTGTTTTGCCATCGACTTCGCATCGCTCGCCGACTGGGTTTCCCTCATTCTTCAGCTTCTCTGCCTCTTTCGCCGAACCTTTATGACTGGTAGCCAAAAACGATGCTCGAAATCAGCACCTATTTCATAGCCTGGGTGCCCGTAGTAAAACGCTCTACCGCATATAAAAGGACATATACTTACATTGTACAAGGTTCTCCTACCCACTTGACCGGGGTCTCAAGCGGTGCAGCCATTGTTCGGAGAGCGAGTAGTCCTGCTACTGCCATGACGAGTCGGAGTGTAGAGGCATACATGTTGATATGGAGGCCTGTATAGAACTGGTATACCTGTGAGTGACTAAGATGTGAAGAATGGCTCTGGTGAAACACAGCAAGTACCAAACCTGCTGGATGCAATATGGTAAAGATCAACAGGAAGAAAAAGAAAAAAGAGAGAGAATCAATCCAAATCCTCAAGAGAGACCTTTTTGAGAGGACCGGGAGGAGAGATGGAGGCAACAGAGCTGAAGGCGATACAAGCTAGCTCCGCCGGTTCTCCGGGGTTTCGAGGAGCATTTGCCATGACGGAACAGAGCCGTTAGGTCGACGCCCGACAGGTCACGAGGTGGTATTCCACGCAAGTGAGGCGGGCTCGCGCGCGACAGATTCAGACCAATAGAAACCGCCTGCCGAACAGATGAACGCCGGATGGGTGCTTTCCGAAGTCGGTCTAGGTCGGGCGCTATGCACTTGCACTCGTCTAGCATGTATGTGCAGTGAAGGAGGAGAACGCCAAGTTGCATTACTGTAGAGAATACACTGTGCAAGCAGGTAGACCAATATTCTGTATGTTGGCTATTTTGTGTCCTTGCCCAAGCCAGGATCTAAAGTCTTGCTTTATCAGTATCGATTCCCACCTCCTGCTTGAAGGCGCAGTGGTCAGCTAGAGAGCGTCATCAGAATTGTAGACATGTGCTCGAGCTCACTCCTGATGCAGTCAAAGTAGTGATTTCTTGATTAGCACCAGTCTCTCCCTGAATTTCGTCCAGACAGTGGGTAGTATCCGAGTTGCGGGGTCGGAAATGGATACCGAGGCATTGAGGATTGTTGCACTTGTAAGCTTGGCCAGCTAAGCCAGCTACGTCTGTTCCTTGAGGTAAGCTGATTCTTAATATTCTTGCCTCGAGCAAATCGAGGCGTGCTTTCAACAGAATGAGAGGATCAAGATCGATTTTGTTCTAGTTAAGGAAACAATGTTTAGCAACGGATGCATCGAAACATGCGAGAATAAAAAAAGACGAAAGAGGTATCAGCTGCGTTTACTTGAACTGTGCCGGATTAGATATCTGATTAAACGACCCACTCCCCTGGGATCTCTTTTGTCATTTCTCGCGTCTCGAAGAGCATCTCAAGGACAGAACCTTCGTCGAGCATGGCTGTCATCACCGGAGAGACACTATCGACATACTTGAGCTTGACGATGTTCATTTTTATGTCTGATTCTGAGATGATCGTATTTCTAGCTCGATAGGAAATTCCGACTGCATGGTCTGCCATGAAGATCTTCATTTGTACGTGAAGAAGCTTGCGTTGTTCGGGTGAGAGGACCGAAGCTGAGAGACCGAGTCGCCCTTCGAGGACGCTCATCAAGAGCAAGGTGTCGGTGAGCGAAGTGGGATGAGGATGACCATCTGTGGAAGCTGATGACAGGGGAAGAAGAGGATAGTACTGATCATTTGCGAGTGTTGCCATTTTGGCTGACAGGCAACAGCTGATTGATTAAGAGGATTGTAGAAGATGTAAAGAAGGCGGAGAAGAAAGAAAGAGAGAACAAGAGACGACGACAGCCGGCCAGGAAGGAATCGATTCTTTCTCAATCCATCACTCCTTTCTTGACCTTTTCCCACCGTCGACAAGGCTGGACAGAGCGCGTACACTCGGCGAGGACATTGTTCGACATAGAATGTTGCGATTCGGAAGGGTGTGAGCGAGAACTAGGCAGACTCCCGGCTTAGAACGGCTTGATGCGGTCTTATCGGGAGTGCTCAAACTTGGTCCTGGCTGCACATGATACGTTACGGTTCTTTACTCTTCTGACTTACTTGTGCTCTGAGACGTTTTCGGCCCGACTTCATTCACTACTGAACTGTTTCGGAAGCTCATGCTGAGGTGAACAATGTTAGGGTAAATGCTAACAAACGACGTGCGTTGCAGGCCTGGGTGTGGTGGGATACAGACTTGATAACCATGTTCAGCACAAGTTACATGAGGGTAGAAAGCTGGCTTTCATGGTGAGCCTGGTAAGGCCTTCTAAATGGTGCGCTCTAAGGTGAAGACGCGACAAGGACTGTGCAGCGTTGGTTAGCTGCCTCGTTCAAGAGTGCGTGCAACACCTTGCTTCGGTAGACGCACACTTCCCAGTATTCTTCTTTTCTTCGTTTCCATTTCTGTTGTTCGTCGTCAGAGAGAGGCGTCTCGGAAGCTGTTCCATCCTTCTCTTCTGCTCCACGAACATTGCCTGGCTCTTTTGATCGTACACTTGAGCCTGACTGGCCTGCTGATTCCTGGAGGATAACAGCGAGCATGCAGGTAATGTCTGCTTCGCTGATCGTCTCGGACGACTCTGCTACTCCTCCCACTCCAGCCTCTACCTTCTCCGCTATCCACTATCTTTCATGCTCGATCATCCTTGTTCGAAGTGACTGGCTTGATGTGGTGTTGGATTGAAAGGTTGAGCTGAGCTGAGCTGAGCTAACTGTATTACTCTTGTCTTTTCTTTACTGCTTATTTGATCTTATCTGGCTGCCTTCGGTTCCTCTGCTTCCATTTCTGTCCTTGACTGCCACTGGGCATCTATCAGGCCGTTCGTCCCAAGCAATCACAAAAAGCAAAGAACAAGCAAGCACAATCACAAGCTACAGATGCTCGTCAGATAACACAGCAAGAATCATTAGGAGCAATCAAGCTACTTATTCATGCAGGATTGGGAAGTATTGCTTTCTTACGGTAGGATGGCATGGCCTCTGTACACTTTCCTTTTTTCCAGGACCTTGCTCACGTGCTTCTTCTATTTCGTATACATCATTAGTGGCCTGTTCCCAGAGCGCGTCTTTCAAGATGACAGGTGCATCACTTCACTCTACAGAAGACCCTTCTACATCATGCTGAATGTACGTTTTCATACTCTAAGAATCGACGACATCGTAAGCCTTCCAGATAGCAAAGGCAAACCTGGTCGAGCCAGCGCACGAGTAAAGACTCTCAAAAGGGGTCTACTACTCGAGGCAGATACGGTCCTTGATTATCTGGTGAGCTCAGTCATCTCCCACTCCTCTGATGAGACCCGCCTCGTTCAACATCCATGTGTGTTCAGGATGGTGTCTACGATGCTCTCGGAAAAGGCTATCTGAAGACTTTTGTGAGTGTCGACATCGCTTCAAAGTTGATTTCCCGACTGACTGACCTGGTATCACTTTCACAGATGATGGGAGTCTACCTAGATCCAGATCATCCATATCAGCTAGTAGAGCTATACACGTAAGTCTGACTTTCTTATACTTCTCATTCCCCACTTCTCTTCAGCTCAGCTAACACATGTTCTCACAGTTTCAACTTCATCTATCGTGATATCGATGGAAAAGATGGTCAAAAATCAAAAGTTGCAGATATGGAAGTGAGAGATCAGCTTCGCGACAGGATAATCAGCAAACATGGTGAAAAGGGTGAAGGCGAAGACGTGGAAGAAGAATATACTCATGAGATGCGTTCGAAATGGACGATTGCTGCTGTTCGAGAACAAGCTCAGAAATTGGTGAAAGCGTAAGTTTGTACTTTTTGAACCTTTCATGGATTTCTCAGCTGACTCTCTGCGCTGATCTTTGCAGTCTGGTAACAATGACGCAAGTGCTGGATACTTTGCCTCGTATGTGAATGACTCACTGGAGTTGCGTCTGTGAATTTGCTGATTGACTCGCGACATCATCAGGCCAGAAATACATTACTTTCAAGCTATACTACACACCCGACACCCCCGATGACTACGAGCCTGTAGGCATCAATCACATATACCACGAGCCAATTCCAAGCTCTTTGCTGATGACCTATAACTCTATACAGCCCGGCTTCAAATGCGTGGACTCGGAAGTAGCGAAATTCATGGTTGGAACAAAAGCAGCTGATGCACGACCTGATACCAATATTTACGGGAAAATGGATACAGGACATCACTGGTAGGTCTATGCGCAGCCAAACCTCTTCACATTATGACCCAGTCTGAAAGGGCATCGCGTTTGAAGCATGACAGTCCGGATGATGACTGTGGCGAAGCAGCTGCCAGATCAAGATGAGCTTCAAGCATCTCAGCTTGAAGGTCCGCCGTTGAAAGAAGAAGCAAGTCAAAGACCTGTCTTATGGCCAGCTGAGGATATAATCGTAGATGAAGAATGCGATACGAGCTATGAAACACTCTCTGAACAGGAAGCGAAACAGAAGAAACGTAAACCACTAGGACTGGTTGGATCGGACGGCAGTCTTGATCCTGAAAGTCAAGTCGTGGATC
Source organism: Cystobasidium sp. 2NF920 (assembly GCA_023628255.1). Taxonomy (NCBI): domain Eukaryota; kingdom Fungi; phylum Basidiomycota; class Cystobasidiomycetes; order Cystobasidiales; family Cystobasidiaceae; genus Cystobasidium; species Cystobasidium sp. 2NF920. The sequence goes on from JAMALA010000021.1 coordinate 193,086, forward strand.
GAGGACCGCAGGGGAAAATTCCCGCAGCGCATGAAGCGCCTGAAGAAGCTGTGGATCGAATGCCTAAGACTTTTACTTATAGCATGGGACCGGATATGCCGGATGATGTGGAGATGGATGGGCCGCTCACAGATGCGGAGCGTCTTCGATTGGCTGCAGTAAGCAATGATGCACGAGTAGGCTGTCAGAACTCCGAGCTGAATCATGTTGTGTGTGCGCCACAATTCTCACAGGAAAGCCACGAGCCCTACACGATGGAGACTCATCCTCTCTCACGCTTTCCAACACTATGCGCCAGACCAGCGCAAGCACCTGCACAAGCCAACGAAGCTTCTCGTGCGCAAAGCGCTCCAGGAATGCGGCAACTTTCCGGCATTCTGGGTGCGACTCAGACATTACCCCGCGGTACTGCTTTAGCAAGAGACGAGTCATCAATTGCCTTTTCAAGTGTCTTTGCTGCTAAAGATGTCGGAAATGGTGATCTTTCAGATGATGATAATATCGTAGAAGTACCGGAAGTCTCCGTTGGGCCACAGAAGCTACCCGCTCCCAATATCGCTCCGACTTCACAGGTAGAATCTCCTAGATTGCCTTTCTCACAAGCGGAGGAACCTCAACTCCCGACGATTAGTGAAGCTGCAGTCGTTGAAGCTATGGGCTCAGCATCACAATCAAGACAGGCGGGAGCCACTGACAAGAGCTCGGTCACATTGGTCAAGAATCCCTTGCCAGAACCCAAAGGTCAGGCATCCAGACCTTCATCGCCGAACAAAGTCAAACATGTAGTCTCACCAGCAAAAATCAAGAGCAAAGACAAGATCAGTGAAGCGGATATTGCCGGAACTCTCACCTCCCATGGAAATTCAGACGAGGATGACCAGGACGAAGACTGGCTGGATTGCGACTGTGGCAACAACGACTCCGGTATGTTGTCTTCCTCCCGACTCCGCGAATCCGGAAGCCAACATCGGCTGACCTTTGTTTATACATCTCAGGCAAATTCGAAGATTCAGCTGTTGCTTGCGATATCTGTAAAACATGGAAGCACTTGAGCTGCTATGGGTAAGGTGATGTTTACTGCCCTGCGAGACTTGACTAATACACAACATGCTCGTAGGGATTTGCGAAAGGAGATGGGTGAAGAGGAAACTTTCAAGTGGTACGCGTCAATGCTCGTCTAAATCGATCTTTCAAGCTAACATCCACGATTGGACACAGCTACTCTTGCCAAATCAAGCCCAAAGACAAAGCACCTCGATCTGCAGAAGAGGAGGTGAGCCACTGAGACTTTTCCCGAAGGTGTTGAGGCTGACGAGCCGCTTTCATGACAGGGTCAGAGAGAAGCAGTGCTACAAGAGCTCGTCTCTCTCACTCTATTTCGACGAATGCTGCATCTTCAATATGAGCAGAAGCCTTACACCGAGCCGAAGCCTCTGGCGAAGCGATTACGTAGGCGACACCATTGGCTGCTTACAAGCTAGACAGTACGTTGACACCTTGTTTTACTCCGCCTAGAATGCGATCTCTCCACGGCAAAAGAGCTGATAGAACGAGCGAAAGAAGAAGAATTCCTCACTTTGCCGATACTGGCTGAGGATAGTATGCAGTCCTCATCGGGATCTGGAAAGGCAAAAAGAGGCAGGCCTAAGAAAGCCAAAGCTTCTGACTACATGCCTAACCGGTACGAGCTTATATTGACAGTCGCAACCCTTGCTATATTGATGGTACTTCTACATTCAGTACGGAGCGTGCATTGCAACGCAAGCGAGAAACGTACTTCACTCCTGGGGAAGGAGAAGAAAAAGATATTAAAGCAAAACTTGCACCCAAATCAGCAAACGTACCTCTCGCCCGCGTTGCAATTAGTGCTGCACACTCTCAGAGTCAGAAAGCCGTGGTGCCCTCACCCCAGCGAGCTCAAGAGCTGAATGTACCTCCGAGTATGCCGGTCTCGCCTGCTAGGAATGCACTCTCAAATATCAGTAACTCACCTCGAGCAACTCGGACTGCGCCTGCTGTACTTCCGCCAGCTGCAATGGCAGCAGCAAAAGAGAAACACAGAGCAGCAGATGTCGGTACGCAAGAACAAGAGAGCTATCTGCCCACTCCACACACTGTTGAGAGACCGACTGTTCCCCCTGTAGCTTCTGAATCAGGTTCTCGTAGCCCAGCTGTGGCGACGTCGAGTGTTGGACCGCCAGGTGCCTCAATCGGCAAGACTTCCTACAAGCCTTTGATACCTCGTGGAAGAAGCGAAGCCAGTACAAACGCTTTATCAGGGAGCATAGCAGTTAATCCAACTAGCAATCCAAATGTCGCAAGCGTGCGTATGTCGCTTACCTATCTTTCGACAAATCGCTGACTCACTGTCGTTTTCTTGTAGTCTTCAATTCTGGCTATTGCAGCCGACGGGCAAGAGTCAAGCCGTGGAGGAGCCAGTGGAAACATCCCAAATGCTGACAACGGTCGAAAACGTACATCAGCCGAAGCAGCACTCGACGAACCGGCTGGTACATCGAAGATTCGACAGCCTATCCTCTTAACGCCAACAAACAGGAAAGCAAGCATTGCTGTAAGCGGAGTCAGAGCAAAAGACGAAAGAGATGAAATGGAAGCAGGAATGTACGATGATGAAGATTTGGCTATGAGCGACATTGACGAGTCGGCAACGCAGTACAGTACAGAAGCAAGAAACTGAGATGTAGGTAATTTGAAGGGAACATCGTCAAAAGCTACGAATAGAATGAGAAAGCAATGGTTAGAACAAAAAGTAATATTCGGTATCTCATGAGGAATGGAAGAAAGTAAACGAGTTAAGTGGACTATCAGTCAAAGTTACGATGCTGTGCTTTGCTGTGCTAAAGATGTAGCATAGAGAAAAGTCGACTCCCTTGCAGTGCTTCAATCTGTATTTTTAATAACAGCACGATAAGCAGAGAAGAGTAGGAAAAGGCTCAAGCATACTGGGGCACCTCTGATATTATTTCACAAACGTGTGGGGCTACCTCTGAGGTTGATGATTATCATATCAGCAACTTGAAAGCCGAAAAGGCGATCGAGGAAGCTACTGGAGGGAGCGAGCAATTTAACTATGCAAGATTCGTTACTCTGCCCACCAAAGTGATCACAGACTACATACATACGAGGCTGTGTACTCGCCTCTAAGGAGACTCGCGTCCTGCTTATCGCGATGCTGCTCCCGCCGTCATGGCTTCCGCTGGTGACCTCATTCGCTATCCTGAATGGGCAATCGAGTGCACGAAAGCTCACCGGGCGCTTGTGAGTGGGAAAGCGCATGTCGTGAAGATTTGCATGAGCTGAAGGGTATGTATACCTAGCCTACATGTCACAGACATCCATCCGGATCCATTCTATCGAGCAAACTCCAGTGTTCAAGCTTCCTGCCATCACAATCGGCCTTACGACGATCCCGATAGAGCAGGCTGGCTGGGGACGCCAGTGAGGTAAGCAACTCCCACTAGAGCATTCAGCAATTCTATATCTGATCCAGAGGACTACAGTGAATGCGACACACCGCCTGCGCTGTCGGACTTCACATTCAATTGGCTGGAAGAGAATTGGAAGCATGATGTCGATTTTGTGATAGTCACTGGCGATAACGCTAGGTAAGTAGACATGCCAAGCCGCTCTTCTACTTGCCGGGGATAGTCTCAAAATAGACCTACTAACGCTGTATTACTCGTGATAGACACGATTCTGATTCAGCATATCCTCGATCAATGAAGGAGATCTACGACTTGAACAGAAGCATAATGCGACGGTTCAAGAAGATTTACGAAGATAGAGGAATACCAGTAGTGCCAAGTTTGGGCAACAATGACATCTATCGTATGTTTTTCCGAGTCTGCTATCGCTGCGGCTTACTTTGCGTGCTGATAGATAGAATGTTTTGCAGCTCACAATATCATTGTATGCCATATTCTCAGACGACCTGCGATAACAAATGCTGACTATACATGCCCCGATAACTCAACAACAGCGACCTGGACCCAATTCCATAACAGCTGAATTCGCAAAGTAAGCTTTGTCGTTGAATGTGCAGGTGAAACCAACTAACGTTCTTTGGCGCATAAATGAAAGCATATGGAAATCATTCGTACCTGCTGAAGAATACCATACTGTAGCCAGGGGTGCTTACTTCTCGCGCGAGGTCATCCCAGACCAGCTAGTAGTCGTTTCCCTTAATACGATGTATTTCTGTAAGTACTACGTATACGCTTTCCAAGTCAGCACGACAGTAGACTGACCGGACTTGCGCTTGGTCAGTTGAAAACAACAAAGTCGTCGACGGCTGTCCTGTTACGAAAGACGGCCAGACACCTGAACCAGGAACCCTCCAGCTGGATTGGCTGGTGGTGCAGCTTAATCGATGGCGAGAGAGGGGCATGCAAGTGTGGCTCACTGGACATGTACCCCCTACGCCATCTGGGTGGTATGATGACTGTAAGCTCTACACGTTGAGCCTTGATGCTACATGACTGAGTTAGACACCGCTTTCCAGGCTTGAACCGCTATACGGAAATATCAGTAGCTTTCCAGGATACTATAGTTGGCCAGATGTTCGGTCATGTCAATGTGAGCTGTCTAGTCTTCGCGATAGTTGTGTTTGGGAACATGCTGAAGCTTTACATTATTATTCAGGTCGACGCTTTCAGCTATCTCAGCTGGCTAAATCTGGACGATGGTAGAAAGACGAAGCGGAAGCAAAAGAATAAAAGGATGAATCTGCTAAACCAGGACAGATTCTCAATAGCGAAGCTCTTGCACGGCGATCTTTACGAATCTTTCCAAGCTTTACCTCCGCGACGAAAGATAAAATACGAAGATTATGCTATTGCGCACACGTCGCCCAGCATCGTCCCCACTTTCCTTCCTTCGGTGCGTGTTTGGCATTACAATGTCACCAATCCCGACGACGCATACCTTCCTTCCATCGCTGCAGCAAGTGAAGCAGACATCACTGTCGAGGGATTGTGGACACGCCTGCTAGACAGAGCGATGCACACTTGGGAGACACTGACCGCAGACGGGTTTGATTGCATCTTTGCTATCGATATTACTCGGCGCAAGAGAGGTCGAAAACATAGGAAGAAGAAGAAAAAGCCAGTTCCACGCCTCATAAGACATTTCAGTCCTTTCTCACCTTCGCGCACGAATCGCTATCTCACCCCGCTCGGCTATACTCAATACTATCTTCCTTTGGAAGTAAAGCAAGATTCGCCCACCTGGAGCATAGAATACGTAACTTATCCGACCAACAAGCTGAAGACATACCTTCCTGAACACATGCATGGCAACTCCTCGACTTTTGAAGCTAAAGTTGAAGCGCCGTACCAAATGAAGGAGTGGACAATACCAGCTATTATCGATCTTGCAAAAGACTTAGCAAGTAGTAAGAAACTTTGGAAGGAATACGTCAAGCGGATGTATGTCTCTTCTGGATTTGTGGCTTGACTAGCGCGACCCGACAAGCCTACACTATCTAAGAGACCAATGTATATACACGGAGCATACAGCCCGATGGTTCCTCGACAGCCGCACGTCTTACCTGTAGCCGTTTCAAGAAGCACGTTTGTGGAACTAGCTGTCTAGCCGCTGCAACAGAACACCTTTCACGCAAGCTGGGGCTGCTGCGCCTTTCACTCTCACCACTAGAACATCTCCAACTTGTTGGCTTGCCAGAACTCGGTCTTAAGTCGGACAGCCTATCATGAGTCAAGAACCCTCAACAATGGTAAGTCTGAGTCGCTGTCACCCCACTGTTGCTAAGTCGGCTGTTTCTAACGACTGGCGTCTTCGCAGATGGGAGAAGGGCGCATCAGCGAAGCAAAGCCTTATCAAGTGAAAGATTTGCGCATCGAACATCCCGACATTCTTCTCACAGGGAACGCTGACTGGTGTCTACTGGCTTACCCAGCCAGGAAATCGGTCCTCGCTGCCTGTTCGACGGCCTTTGCGGCACGCTTCGCCACCGACAACTCAGAAGACCACATTCCGAATGATTGTCCACCACCCTATAATCACCTCCCTGTTTTGAGGTTGGATGAGACACCCAAGACTATCAGGAATGTACTGATTCACATCTTTCCGGAGCCGTTAATGCCATCGAATCTAACTGTGGAAGAGCTTATCGATGTATACCGTGTTGCACACAAGTACGGTATAAAGAGGCTATATGATTGGATGAAGGATAAGCTGCTGTGAGCAGAATTTTATTGGCAGAGACTTCGCTTGCGAGCTGACTCTTTCCGCGGTCACAGGTGGAGTATGTCAGACGGCAGTTCCATAGTCTTCATCAAAATGTACGCAGCTGCAAGTGCTATGGGAGACGCTGCATTAGCCACAAAAGCCATGGAGAAGCTGATGACACGCGGCGATTGGAGACTTGAGCGAAATAAGGACGACAAGTGGATTTGCCACTTGAAAGGCGAAATTCCGCAAGGCTTGGACATGTCCGGTGCAGCAGCAGCAGCTTTCGTGAGTCAAGTGATGGCTTGACAATACCTGTTCCGTGCTGAAACTTGATTGAGCAGTGGGAAGGAGTTGCAAAGGGCAAAAGCTGTCAGCACTGTGGTCAGCAGCCATTCGACCTGTAAACATGATGCCTAGCAAATTCAGGTACAAGGCACTAGAGCTTGTCTTAAATAGTGTCAATTAGCATATGCCGCAGTGTGACCTTTCACTACTTCACAATTCAGCTCGCTCGAGTCTCTGTTCAAGACTACCTGACTGGCATACAAGAGCAAGGTTCTTCCTGGTCTTTCCGCCAGCGCTAGTGTCGGCATGCGTGTCAGTCGCGTGGGACGTTGCCCAAATAAAAGCTGTGTCAGGCAATCGCTATCTTTCAAGCTTTGCAGGTCTTTCGTGTACCAACATATTATCTGACAATACTGTCTACCTGATTCGCTGACTCGCAACAGCGTCACCTCCTGGCGTTCTCCGAACTCTACCTACATCAAGATCCTTCAGCTATCAAGATGGAATCCCAGCACGATCAGCCTTTGTTTGGCGTGAACAGCTGGATCCCATCCGCCTTCCGTCTACCCTTGCCGTCCAACGAGGAGCACGCTGAGACGATGATGCCTCAGTCACCTCTGCCACCTAATGCATCCAAACCTGGAACACCAAAAACCCCGAAACCACCAAGAAATTCTTCTTACCAGACCTCGGTTCATGATACGTCACCTCCGCAGTCGAAGACACCGGCGGCAGAGAGGGAAGTTCCTGCACCTAAACCACCTTCTCCCAAGCCAGCCCCAAAGCCGGTCTCGACCGCTTTAGCTTTGCCTGTCGATTACATCATTCGCGATCTAGGCATCAAAGATGTAGACCTTGTTTTGGGAGGCAAAGATCCTACCAGCGGCGCAGTAGTGGCCTTTCCTGTCAGAAGAATGAATATCATCAGCGCCTCTTCCGTCATGGCAGACATGCTGCAGACCAAGCCACCACCGTTCGGAGCTGGACCAGACAGCATAAAGAATCTTCCTTACCTCAAGCTAGATGAGAATGCTCTCCTGATGGAAAGAATCCTGCCATTTATGTTCAACGATCTGGATCTTCCGAAGACTACGGATATTCACTTTGTTCGCGCTGTATATCAAGCTGCTCACAAGTACAAGATGCGGCGCTTATTCGACTGGATGACCGAGAAGCTTCGGTACGTATTCATCAGACGTTGGGGAGCGGTAGAGAAAAAGCTGACAATCTTTGCAGCGCAGGATGGTCTTCGGCGGCGCCAGAAACAGCACTGAACCTGTACGCCGTTGTAAAGAAAGCTGAAGACCCGGATCTTGCGACAATCATTCTGAATGGCTTGTTGGAGCAATATACCTGGTCTATCAATCGCGAAGCCGAAAACAAGTGGACTTGCGAATCCGGTGCTGGACCAAAGGTTATGAAGGACTGCACCGATGCACATGGCTTGGAAATTGTAAGCGGGATTGCCAGACATAGACATATCAGTTCAATTGACTGAAGCTACGAGTTTTTGTGAGCAGCTTCTTGCTATTGCAAACCGTCGACTCTGTATGACTTGCAAGAAGGGGCCTTTTGTCGAACCGAAACCTCCGAAAGAAAAGGAAGAGCCCAAGCCAACTGCTTAAATCGAGGCGTAGTTATCTTCACGATAGAACTATGCAGTGTTTGTAGATAATCAGACATGGCTTTGTGAAAGCTCAGAAATGGTCGCAGGTATTGTGGCAGGTGTCAAGTGTCGGATCGCCCAGAGTTCTGTTCCTTTTCCAGACCGTCTCATGTCTCAGTCATTCAGAACACGTATCGCAGTGAAAGAGCCCATCTGCGTGAATGCTGACCAACAGGCTTTGTCATCATACAATCCGACGACTTCCCAAACATCTGGAAGGCAAGCCAGCTGGTACTGTGATGCGAGGCTGGTCACATCGAGGGCTATTCTGAGCCTTGAGCTGCTGAAGACTACCGTAACATCTTGCACGTTCTGCATGAAAGGCGTGCTCACAAATTAAGTCTAAAATTGTATGATGTCAATCTGGACTGGGGGGCTGCGGGAAAGGTGATGTGCTCGCATCAGCCGAATTGGTGGCGACTTTCACGGTCTGGATTAGACATTCGGCTCTTACCCTCCTTCCCTCTCTACACACAGAACAGCACAACACACATACACCATGGACAAGCTCAAAGGTCTCGCAAGCAAGCTTGGCAACAAGGGAGAAGGCAACACTTCCGGCGATCCAAACGCAGCTGCTGGCAGCGCCGACGTGAGCTCTCGTTTCTCCGCAGCGATCGAGGATGATGAAGCTGATATGCAGGACTGCTTACAGCCTGGTGCAACTAACCCAGCTGGTGCCGGTAGCTCACAACAAGGCGATTTCCTCGACCGAGGCGTCGGTATGGCATCAAAGCAGTTCACCGGAAATGAGCTCAGTCGTGAAGAACAGGAGAAGTACTCTGACTACGCCAGACAGGGCTACCAGAAGGGTACCGGAAGTGTAGGTCGCCTTGGATCCAATTGAAAGTTGCCTTTCCTCACACTCTCCCTTTCACAGGAGATTCCCATCAAGGATCAGAACATCTAAAGACAATCTGGCCATAGAATTTCAATACACATATCCATCCTATATTTACCAACCGAAACCTATGTAGCTTACAACTGAACGCAATGCCAAACCATTGTGGATTATAAGTCATGATTACGCGGGTTGTTTGCTCCCGTTTAATTTGCGGTTCGGAAGGGACGCAATGTGCGTACACGCGTGTGGTCGTTGATGAGCTCGCCTTGCGCGCTTTCGTTCCTCTATTATATGCCACATAAAAGGCTTTTGAGAGTCATTCCTAAGGCTTAATCGTGTTCTGTGTGACAATTAGTCACACGCAGAACGTAGCTTTGATGTCCAGCTTCGGAGCTCGTTTACTACTAACACGCCTTTGAAGAAGAGCTGTTGTTGATGCACTGTATGAAGCGTTGACTTCACAAATGGATCCCGAAAAGATTTAGTCGAGATTGTGTGTGCTTAGATAGCTGCTGGCGCAGAGTGTCCATACAGCTAAGTTAACGTATCCGAGCCAGTGGATCCGGCAAGCTTGGGATCTGCTTTTCCTCCGTTGACGACACGGCTGTTGGGGCTTGACTGGTCAGTTCAACGCCCTCAGAATATGTCATGCCGTTGAAAGTCAGGGTCATCGGGCCGAAACAACGACTTAAAGGGGTCCGAACGGGCATGCCGAATACCTGACCAGCGGTCTCGCACAGTCTCGTCACTGGTCAGGTACTACGGCTTGTCCCGTAACCACACTGGTGAAGAAATTGCAGTGGAACACTTGCAATTGAGGAGACGTATACTTACTTCGCTTCTATCCATTCACGCCACTGTTTCTCGGATTCTTGTCTGACCTTGACCGCTTCTGCTTCTTCAGTGTCCAAATATACTTTGGTTACTCGACCTCCTTGTATTGCAATCTGAGTGTGGGCCTTCACGTCTTCCAGCCAATATAGATCTTCAGAATGGCTATCTTGATGCTTTGGACAGTGTAAACGAACGGAGGCTAGCCAAGCATTGATTTCGTTGTCGTCTTGCATGTACTGATTAGAGAAAGGCTTGATTACGTCCTGCAACTGACTCCGTAGCACGCAGCTATTCATCGATCGTAAGTATGTAGAAACGGTCGCGGATATACGAGGCATCTTACTGAGCGTCTCTACATGTCTCACATAATCGTTTCTGCAGAGCGGTGTAAGGGGTCCCAGTACGAGCCTGACAGGACTGATAAGAGATACGTGCATCAGAAATACAGGTGAACAAAGTTTGAGATAACCGAGCTAACCGAACAGCCTTCCTCAAACATAAGTCGTGCAAAGCTAGGTTCGTCGATGTTAGCGAACCGGTCCGGCAATGGGACTTCCACCTCTTTCGTGAAGGACACTCCAAAAGGAAACATTTGCGTCTTGCGACATTTGATGGACGGGTAGCTTAATCGTGCATTTGTCCAGATCTGCTGTCCTGTAGGATTGTGTAGGATGCCACGAAGGCTAGTTGTGGCGCAGGCGACGACGTCAGGATCGGGTTGGGCTACTCGTACTCTGCATTCAGTCGGGAGAGATGTACCCGTGAGAGCTACGCGTTAGCTGCAACAGGGAAGCTGGCTCGCATAGCGACAGGATCTGATGAGATTGGAAGAAACCATTCTTTATCAATTGCTGGCCGATCAATGCTGCTTTACCCTTCATGCAAGTTCAGCGGGTCTGCAATATGTGCTCACCTGGAGAAGCAGCTCGTCTGGAAGGCTCAGAAGGAAGTTCTTGCTCTTCTTTTCGCCGAGTTGCTCCATCCTGTGTAAAAGTGGGTTGGCTTTCTATGAACACGCGATAGCAGTCATGCCACAGTGAAATCAGTCACTCGAACGCAGTAGATCGGGTGCCTTCCAGACCAGACAACCACTAGTAGGGTATGCCGAGCGATGCAGTAGCAATCAGCAATCTGCTGGCAAAGATCTATCATATTCGTATACTACAATGACCTGCACTGCTACTCCGGACGGACTCGCAGGTCAAGACGTCTCACCGCTTGAAGCCCTCGATCACCATGTATGCAGGATCTTACAAGGGTGGACCAGCGGCACAGGCGACAGCGAAGCAGACGCAGCTCCCTTTGCAGCTCGTATTGTAGGGCTGTACGGTGGGAAGACCTTGGAAGATCTGGAATGCTTCTGCTGGACGCTTTGGAGTGCTTTCGTGAAGACCGCTGAAAGTGCTCCTGAGGACGCGCCGTGCGTGTACATCGACAGACTCGTCAGACTGGTGCGAGCTATCAAAGAGAGCGAACCTCTGAGAGACAGTCACGGACACGTCCTCAGCTTCTGGGCCGGAGAGTGTTGGAAAGATTTGCCATTGTTGGGACCAGCAATGCGCGAAAAGTGGAATACGTCGCGTAAGTAATTTTAAGCTGTTGTGATGCGGGACAACATTGGCTCATACTACGCGACGGTGCCACGAAAGAGACCATGACTGAAGCGTTCATCAGCAGCTTCAAAACCATCTCAACTTCCTGCACATCTTAACAAGAATATCTTCGCTGCCCGCTTGACAGACCTCAGAGTGGCCGACTTTTCGCTGTATGGTATATGGGCACTCCGAGAAGCACTGGAAGGCGATACACCATGGAGTCCGGCTGGACCGCCAGAGTGTACCATTCCTGTTGCTCATGCTTGGGTCATGCATGCCGGTGAAGCGCTGGTACATCTAGACGACGACCGAGGCCAGGTGGGCAAAGGAGGGTCCCTCTGGAAGGGACAAAGCGGATTCTGCAAAGAAAGATGGCTATTCTGGGAACAAGGTTTGAGACACCTTTCAGATGCAGGTCATGTGAGCAGGGAGATCCGGCAGCTTGCTCAAGAGGCTGCAGCACGAATCAAGATCTTATCGCACAGTATAGATTAGCCGCATGCATGGAAGTCCACTCCGGGACGGTTAACAGCGAGCCCGAATGCCGCGTTGGGCTGTTAGCCAACTTAGCTGTGCGCATCAGCAGCATATGGTAATGACAATGATAATATTCACCAGCAACGGGCCTCGGCAACTTTGGCTCAATAGCCAATTCGAATTTTAGTTGGGCAGAATCGATTTTGAAACGGATACGATAGCAGGTGTATATGTTGAAAGAGCAGAAAAGTCCAGCTAAAAGGTTACGGGTGTCAGGGAAACATGGCAGGAAGCAGACCTTCGTACTCATACATAGAAGGTTATCATACAAAGCATACAGGTAGAACCTATTCAATGACGTTCAATTCACAAGTGCTGCTCTACTTCTGAAGGCCTGACAAACCCACAGTCTTGGCAAACCGGTTGCCGGTGCCCCGGTTTAAGACATTTAGCTATTGATCGGCGGGGTCATTTAGTCTGGTGACGCATTTACTAGCGCGAACCGCAACGGAGAGATGCCTGCATATGATATCCATATCAAACTTTCATTGGAATGTCGTGCGTTATATCACATTCATCGTCACTCCGGCATTCGGGAAAGGCTGATTGTTTCACCCCTTTGCAGAAAACCCAAGGATTTCTCAATAGCCGCGACTGCATGAGCAAACCTGGGGCTCCTTCTGACCAATTCATCGCAAATTGTTGTGCGTTTCCTTCGTTCCTTCCTTATCGTTACTTTGCTCACTTCCCTTCGTCTGTCGTACTGCACAGTCGGCGAGAATCCTTGGTAGGCAATAGGCTAGCAGGTCACGCCCACATTGCAAGAATGGCAACTGAATATAACGAGAAAAGATTGAGCAACGGCCATGTCGAGAAAGCTGGTGATGCACATGTCGAAACTGGTCCACCCAGCAAGGCTGGCAACGGCGACGCACATTTCGGCGACAATTTCAACGCGATTCATGAACCGGCAGTTCATTTCGATGCAAAGCGTGAAGATCGTTTATATAGGAAGATAGACTCTAGATTACTATGGATTCTTGCTTTGCTTTACTTGGTGGCTTTCTTGGATCGTGGAAAGTGAGTCTTTGAAAATAGTGGACTGAAGCGCTCGGCTGTACAATATTTTCGGGCGCGCGTCATTTCTACCAGTCGCCGAGCATCCGGGACTCAGCAAATCCGCTTGATGCTAATATAATCTCTCACCTGCAGTATTGGAAACGCTCGTCTGGCCGGCCTTGAAGCCGATTTGAACATGACTGAGGGCGACTATGCTTTAGCATTGAGTGAGTAGCCTTTTGCCACCTTCGAGCGCACCTCATGCTGGTCCTTGCACGGTATACTAATATTTATTGCAACAGGTTTGTTCTTCGTGTCGTACAATTTATGCGAAGTCCCAGCAAATCTCATGTTGAAGAAGCTACGCCCTAAGATCTGGCTATCATTGATTGTCACCCTTTTCGGAATCGTCATGATTGGTATGGGCTTGATAGAGACATTTGGCGGCCTCATCGCCATGCGTGTACTCCTTGGTGTGTTCGAGTCCGGGCTCTTCCCTGGTGCTACCTATCTTCTTTCTCTATGGTACCCAAGATCAAGACTACAATTCAGAATCGCTATCTTCTTTTCTGCTGCAACAGTAGCCGGAGCCTTCTCAGGTATGTGCATTACAGAGGGTGTTGTATCGCCTATGAGCCCCATCTAACGTACTTCTGCTTGCTTACGTCTAGGTCTACTTGCTTATGGCATTCAATTCATGTCCGGAACAGCTGGCAAGAATGGTTGGAATTGGATTTTCATCCTGTATGTTTTACTGCTACTACTGACAAGCTGTCCTGCGACCGCTCACTCGCTATCATCTTTCAGAGAGGGCATCTTCACAACTCTCTGCGGTATCTTTTCATACTTCTTTCTGAAGGATTACCCTGAGACCGAGACTTTCCTTACCCAAGAAGAGAAGGAATGGACTATCTACAAGAAAGCCACAGACGGTACCTCGCACGGTGAACATAGTGGCATGAATTGGACTCTCATCCGAAGTGGTCTCATCAACTGGCAAGTTTGGCTAGCTACCCTCTTCTATATCTCAATTGTCACACCCCTTTACTCAATCGGCCTCTTCTTGCCGTAAGTGACTGTGAAGACATACCTGAGCGCCGTGCAAATGCCTGACATTTTGATTCCAGCTCTATCATCAATTCTTTCGGACAATACTCGAGACCTCAGGTCCAGCTTCTCACTGTACCAGTCTACGTCGTCGCCTGTATTTGGGTACTCGTCTCCTCGATTATGGCCGATAGGTATCAGAAGCGATTCCTTTTCCTCTTCATCGACCAGTGGCTCTGCATCATCGGCTTCGTCATCCAGCTTGCGTACCCACCTTCTGGCGTCCGATACTTTGCTCAATTCCTCATCGCTTCTGGCTCGTATGGTGCTCTGCCTACCGTCGTAGCTTGGTTATCAGTCAATCTCAGAGGTCAGACCAAGCGAGCTGTCGGTGTTTCTTTCGAGATTGGTATCGGTAACTTTGGTGGTGAGTAACCTGAAGTGGTAAATTCTCGCACTGAGTGTCAGAGGCTGATGACTTCTTGTGGTGTAATCAGGTCTCATCGCGTCAAACATTTACCGACGACCTGCAGGCGGACGCTACTGGATTGGACACGGAGTCAATCTTGGTCTCCTTATCATGGGTATCATTACAGCTCCCTTGTATGCCTACCTACTCAACAAGAAGAACAAAGAGAGAGATGCAGAGCATGCCAGACAGATGGCATTGCCTGAAGAGCAGAGGACCAAGTATACCATTCAGGAATTGCATGAACTCGGTGACAACGCGCCCGACTTTAGATATACCATCTAGATGTGTAGCTAGAATGCTAAAGAAACCATTGGTGTGGAATAGGTAAAGGAATGCGAAACGACAATACATGAGCTTGCCGCGGGCTCATAGCCATTGTCTGGTCAGTGAAGCTATTAAGGTGCTGCACTGCCCCACTCCGTCACTTATTGTACGGCTAAGGAATGTGCCCAGAAGAGAGAGTTAGGCTGAAGCTTTTGAATGGCACGGCAACTTTGGGTTGTTTGACTAATCTTAGCGAAGTACCTTCACTAACTTTCGCAGCTCCGGTCGTTACTAGACAATTTTCAAAAGTGTACGGGGGGTAAGAAGTTTGGGAATATCAAAGAAGCCAACATACGCCAGAAGAAGAAAAAAAACGGAATGGAACCTTCGACAGCTTCATCGAGCTCGATACAATCCCTTACTAACGATAAGATTTCAGAATTTGCTAACAATGCTAAAAGTGACAGGAGTGGAAAGATAAAACGTGATGCAAATGCATAATTTCTTGCTACATATGTACTGGGTTGCTGCTAATCGTGCTTGTACATCAACTAAAGGAGTGTCCATTACTTGAACCGTCTGTTCTCGATGTGACCACTGAATATGACTTTCCTGCTTTTCCGAGAGATACTGAGACACTGTCTTACAAAGTACACTACACTGAATGGATGGTCCAGTGACCTTGGGGCTCATCATGTCTTCTTGCTCTTTCTAGAGCTTGAGACTGATTTTTTCTTGGCAGTAACGCCATGTGGTATGCCAACGCTTCTTTTCTTTCGATATCGAGCATGTAAAGCGTGTGTTGTCTCATTCATTTTAGGAAGGTCAAGCGAGGCATGAAGAGTTGGTGTCTTATCATGATCATTGAAATCGGATTCATCTCCATCTTCTGAAGTACTGTCGTTCTCGGATACGACCTCTTCAGCAGCGGCATCATCATTGTCTGAGCTACTGTTTTGTAAAACTTGCTCCTTCGCTTCTGTTTCTCGGCTTGAAGGGATGCTCTCCAATTGTGCTTGAGACGACTCCTGTGCAACCGCTGTAGTCAAGTCTGAGGTTGATAAAGTATCATCCAGCAAACCTCCAAGAGCAAGTATATTCGCCACTGATGAGACTTTCAATTCCCCCTCCTTCCCCTCGTTGGCAGCAGCAGCATCATCATCATCATCATCATCATCAGCACGAGTACTTGAGCGTGATCCCGAAGCTTTCGAAGTGGTAAAAGTATCAACCAACTTAAAGCCCTTGCTTTGAGCTTGACCTCTTTCTTCAAATATTGAAGTAGTCATTTTGAGTCCTGCAATCGGAGAACCGGCTCTTGGAGTTGGCATTGGTGTGATCTCGTTAGATCCACCGTTTGATGATGTTGAAGGACCATTGTTGGAATGTAATGAATGCGTCGGACTTGTTGATGATGTACTGTAGTCTGGCTGCGATGTCGTAGGTGATAGAGGGAGATGTAAAGGTGTCGAGGCGGGACCTGATATAGCTAGACCTTTATTGCTTGAATCGGCAGTTTGGAGGGTAGATCTAGAAGAAGGCGGTGAGACAGGCGTTACGCTAGTGAACATGTCAAGTCTCTTCTTCTCAAGTCTAGGCGTAGGCATAGGTGTCTTCTCGTGACTTGCATCAGGTGAAGTCAGTCCATTCTCGCTTTGAATCGACATAGCCTCATCTCGTGTTGAAGCACTCGAAGCACGCGTAGGTGACAGTGGAGGGCCAAATGTGTTACGTGGCGATGTAGTCGTTGAGGAATGAGATGGCGACAAAGGGGGTGAAATGACTTTTGGGGATGTGAATGAAGCTGATAAATCGTTCGTCTGCCTTGATCTTCCTCTTGTTTCCTTGACTCGTTTCATAGGTAGAGTAAGCTGCATTGAGGTAACAAATTCATATTAGTCCCTCGACATAGTTGAGCTCACTAGGCAAGAAGAAGAAGCACTGACCTCTTCTAAAGTAACGCCCAATGGCCTTCTTTCAATCAATTCCCCATTTCTCCCAAGTCGAATCGTGACATCCGAATCCTTTCTATTCTTTTTCACCTTTACATCATCATTCAATGGCGTCTTCTTGTCACCATTCGTTTTTAGTGCAGTAGCCGAGTTCTTCCCTCTGTGAGAAAGTGCAGGCGGTGGTGGATTAAGTAAATCTTCTTCGCCGAAATAGGCAAGTGCGTCGAATTGATCTTTGGATGCTGTACGTCTGGATCTTGAGTTGAAGTTGTCATACTCAATGTCGTCGTCATCTTCATCGCTATCTTCTGCTATACTGTTTTCTTCTTCACTTTCATCAAGATTAGATCTACCAGAAGTATAACTTGGACTTGTAGAAGACGACGACGAACTTGGTCCAGGAGATTCATCATCATTCTTACTACCATCATTGTCAACTCCAATACCAAGCAATAAATTTCTCCTTCCTTTAACACCCATGACTCTACTCTTATCATTTCCACGATTTCCACCACCATTTCTATTCCTAGATTCTCTTCTAGCAATAGCAATTTCTTCCTCCGGCAACGGGGCAAATTTAATGCTCGACGATCTAGAAGATACTGAAGCATTTGAAATAGCAGAATTGTTAGAACGACATGTACAAGCGCTCCTTGAAGAAGAAGCTAATGAAGATGATGAAGTTTGTCTTTTTATAATGCGTGGTATGTTGTTAAGCAAGGCTGGGTAATGTTGTGATTGTGATGGTGGTTGTTGTTGTTGTTCTTGTGATGGTGAACGTGATTTTTCATATGGATCCGTGACGGAGTACGACTGTGACCGGGTCGATGATGATGTTGCTGAAGGAGATCGTCTGGCAGAATTGTTGTGGGCGAGGATTGTATAGTGACTTGAAGGTGATAATGAAGACGGAGAAGGAGGAAGTGAGGTTGAAGATGGTGATGGTGAACCCGAAGCAGATGGTGAAGGCGGCGTCTTGGGAGTTAATTCTACCGAATCACGTCTTTTGAAATCAGGGTATAGTATAGCAGCAGAAGTAGAAGCTATAGGTTGACGATGGTGATAGTGATCTTCTGCACTCGACTGGTGGCTTGAATGAGTATGGCTATGGCGAGAATGTAATTGTGAATGTGAATGCAGATTCGAGAAAGTGATTGTTGCACCTGAATCGTTCGATTCATCGAGCACAGATGAAGAGGAGTCTTCGTCAGTTTGATTGTTGTAGTATGCATCTAGGACACGCTGAGAGGGACCAGCTAGTGGTGAATCTTGTTCTTCATCCGGTTTAGAGAGGTAGATTGCCAATGGTGATCTAGGTGATGTTGGGGAGGATGTTGCCGGTTCTTCAAGATATGCAGGTGATGCAGATGGATTGGTATCATTCTTGGCAGTTGCTGATGTGGTCGTACTATCTTGACTGTTTGATCTGACACGTCTAGTAGTTGAAGTGCGTCTTGACGAAGACGCGGATGTACTGCTCGAGGAGGTATTTCCATTGGCAGACAGTGGATGAGCATGAGGATTCTGATGATGATGATTCTGATGGAGATCTCTCAGAGAAGAAGCGGATTCAGGTGAAGTACCCAAATCAGCATCGAAGTCATCATTAAAGTAGTCTTCTAATTCTTTAGCTTCTTTTCTATCGAATTCATCATCATCTTCTCCAACACGCTGATTGAGACCGTATGAAATATAATCTTCATCAAAGTCACCTTCACCGTCATCTTCAGATGATGAAAAAGTAGCACTGGGAGGAGAATGAGCCAGGCATACTTCATCCGAAGAGATAGAGGGTCTAATAACAGCATGAGTAGAAGATTCAGTATCTGGTTCTCCATGTATGCCATGTGCTTGTAGTGAATAGGCAGCATCCAAAACTTGAGGATGTTCACGCCTCCAAGCCTCTTTTGTGCGATAGGACCCAAATGCGGATGGATGGACATTCTTCAACAGGCGGGCTATAGTGGATGGATCGATATGGCGAGGAAGGTATTTGAGGAGTGGTTTGAGGTAGCTGGACGCTGTGGTGTTAGTAGCATTGTCCTCTTCGTGATGCTGCTCTGTTGTATCCTGTTCGTTGTGATGATGATGATCGCTACTGCTGTTGTTGACGAGGATGCCTTTGACGGGAGGCGATGAAGGTGAGGAGGATGTGCGCAGGATGGGAGGGGGGTGGCTAGCTGATGATGATGATGACGACGTAGTAGTACTACTCTTCGTCGCAGTACTGCCACTCTTCCCTCTCCTGCCTCCTACAGACACACTCCTACTGCTCCCACTCCCGACTCGTCTCTCTCTGGAAGCACCACCACCACCACTCGACACGGCGGCAATGGGCATCTTAACAGCAGCTGCGGTACTCTCGCGGGCATGGAGGGTGTTGATGATGTTGCTGTATAGCTTGTATCATTGCCAGTGTATGTAGAATGTGTGTATTGGATCGAAGCAAGTCGGATTACACGTTCTAGACAGGCGGGATTTCCAAAGACAAGACTGACTCCAACCCTCCAAGCTTTTCTTTTCACGCTGATCTGCCGCTGCAAGATAAAGGGAAGAGCGGGTCAGGCGGGCAACATGTCCACGCGAAGGAGGACACCGACACTGAGAGAGCCTCAAGCATGCATTTCCTACTTCAATTACATAATCCAGCATCTGCACCACCCTGAGATTGTTCGCACCATTATTTTCAGATCAGAGCCCAAAGCTGCAATTTAGTCTTTGCGTCAAAGTGACGCCTGTTTTCCAGTGGGTAAACTGATCGAAGTATGGAGCCCCGCCCTGTCTTTGTATATGCCTACCATACAAACGTATTGTAAAATGCTTGTGAACCGACTGCCTAATCGCCAGATCCATAAGACTACTATCTACCAATCAGGCTTTGAACAGATCCTCCGAACTCAGCTTCTGTGACAGTACTGTAGTAGTCTACGTTCTATTCATACAACGACACTCTCTTGGGGATTACTATTGTATGGTGTATAGGTGCATGCTGAATGCCAGTAAGATGGGTTTTGTTCTCTTCTTGAGTCAAGATATCAAATGTCATATATGTGCAGTTGTGTGTGTGTCACGAGCAAGTGCATATAGTATGTCCTTGCTTTTTCTAATCATTCCTTAACATTCACACCGCTACTTCTATTCCTGCTCCTTTTACTTGTCGACTATCAACAGGTAACGGTACCTCTTCTTCCTCATTCACCTTCACATCTTCACCTTCTAGAGCTTCACGTGGATTTTCTGGATTTTCTTCTTCGTCATGATGATGGTAATATGATGGTTTCCTCCTTCTACTATTCAAATCCATCTGTCCCAGTCTATTTTTCAATTGTGCCTCATCAAATCCAAATACCGACATTCCTTTTCTATTACTATGATGGTGGAGTCCTTGTCCTTGTCCCTCCATTCCGTTGTTGAAAGAAGTACTCATGTCTCCCATTGACATTCTTCTACGTGGTGTATTAGCTCCACTGCCCGGTGTTGATCCACTTCCACCTCCATTGCCTGGTCCACTTGCATTCGTGTATGGGTGCTGGTTGTATTCCGACAGTTGTGGTGTCCAATGTTGTGGATGTGTCGTTTTGTCACCTACAGGTGAACGAGTAGGTGAATGACCTCGTTTAGGTGTAGCTTCACCCGATCTAACTCCTTCATGATTCTCATCCCCATGTCCATGTCCGTGGTGATGATGATGATTCTGACGGGAAGCATAGAAATGGCCAGAAGCTCCCATTCCAGGTGTATAAGAAGGTGATTCACTCAATCCTCTAGCTGTTATTAATGCCTCTCTTGAATCTAGATCTGTCTCGGTGTCTGATAATGCATTACTTGAAATATCACTGTATGCATCACTATCTTTCCTCCTTAATGGTTGTCCTCCTTCGGATGGCGTCTCATTATTGTTCATCTCCGACCCCGGCGGTTGATTCACCAGTAGACCTTCTTTCGTAAGTGTAATACTTTCAGGTCCTTTACCTTTATTTGGCATGGTGGTCAAACCTTCACCAGCTGCTGAAGAAGGCGGCGTCTCTACTTCTTGTCCTTCTTCATCTTCTTCATTTATAGATGAAATATCTCCTTCGCTACTACTACCTCCACCATTGCCACCCACTTGACCAGTTGCGTTACTGGTCGTAGATGATGTAGATGCAGATGAAGCGTTGGAGGATGACCTCCGTCGCGTTAATGCGCCCCAGGCTTTTTTGATGCCTGGTTTGAGATCTCTGAATGTCTTGACGCTGTTGTTGCCCAAGTCGAAGAAGAAGAAGAAGAAGAATCACAAAGACGGAGTGAATAGTCGTAGTATGGCAGGTTATCGCCGTGAGCGAATGTGCCATTACAAGAGCGTGTACAGGGAAAATGACAGGATAAAAGGAAGAAAGAGTGCCAAGGATTCGTCAATATAGCCTTTCTCTCTCGTGTGGACAGTAGCAGTCTAGGCTATCGAGTTGAGTGCCCGACGAGATCTTGGTACTCACTTATCAGGCATCGGACCTCCATTATACCACATTGGACTTGTGTTTGAATTATATACTTGTTGTTGCCAATGTGGAGCTTGAGGAGCGGCTCTTTGACCTCCGCCTCCGCCTCCCCCCATTCCTTGCCCTTGTAGCATTTGAGCTCTTGCCGCTACTCCGACTGTGAACCATTGCAAGCCAGTAATGACAGAGAAGATTGATGATGTGAGTGGGAGTAGGTCGTTATTTGTCAGATTGAAGAGTACGACCCGGTGACACATTGTTGATTTGAGTGGAATAGTGGGTACGCCACGCGGGAATCGGAGGTTTGGTAATAATAGGAACATAAAGACAGAAAGTAGCAATCATAGGTCAGCGACAACATGTCTCAAGCGTAAAGAAGGTTGGCGTGTTATAGCGGTGCTCCTACTCACGAGTTATAGAATTGCTCCGTCTTATGCGGCCGCTCTCAGGTAATGGAGCGAACTTGAGTCTGGGGCTTGAAGTGGATGTCGAAGCAGCAGTACCTGTGGATGACGATGCAGCATCGTCTCCTTCACTTGGTGAACGATCATCTCCACCACTGGATGAAGTACCAGCAGACGCTGCAGATGACAATGAGGTCGATCTTCTCGCTGATGCTGCATGACCACCATAGCCATAGCCAGCGCGGCTATTCTGAGACGACAAAGAAGCCGACCGGTTCGAAGTAGTAGATGATGAGAGTGACGAAGAACGGCCTTGAGGAGGTGGAGATAAGGTAGTCCTGCATGTGCCGTCTTTTGATAATGGATTCAGTAAGATTCCTCCCCTTGCTGTTGGACTTGATCCCGGATCTGCAATTGCTGGATTTGGAGGGATGAGAAGACTCGTCGATGGGAGGGCAGAGGAAGAGCCTCGCTCCCGTCGGCCTCGTAGCATGACGGTATGGCGGTGATTGATAGCTTGATGAAGTGGTTGGAACTACGCCATTGCGTCCGCTGTTGAGAGAGTGTGCCATCAAGAAGAAACGTGCCGGTTGCTCTTTGTGGAGAGGAAATACCTCGATCAACCTCCTTGCATGCATGAGGACACAGCAGTGGGCTGAGGGGCTGAAGGGCTGTTGTTTCTTGCCGACGATACCATTCAGCTCCATTCCTTCATCTTACCGACACAATGTACTCGTCAAGCTGAGCACACGCTATCGTATCCTGACTTGCTCTGAGCTTCGTCTCACTCGAGGAGCCGGCCACTCACAGCAACTGCAATGCGAACTCCGAAGGTGGCCGTAACTGACAAATCTATCAAATACCGGTGGCTCTACATGTGAGAGGTCTACAGACTTATAATCATTGGGTTTCAGTATCTATGAAAAGCATCTATACCGCGAGAACACCCTCTACTGTTGGAGACTTGCCGGCAACACGGCTGGAGGGAGCTCAAACAAAGCTCCGGCTGCTGGCCTCTGCAGCTCTGGATAAATAGCACATGTAGAGAATGTCGTCCATGAGCAAGGAGAGAGGCCGTAACTGTTCGACCAATGCTCCGCCGCAAGGTCTAGACCTACACAGGAGCAACAGTCACACGGAAGAGGCAATGTCTGTGTCGCACTTCACGACATCGCCTTGTGAGATTCAAGCACCGGCTGCCTTTACGAAAAGCGAAAGAAGCCAGGCAAATGCCACTCTCCTCTGTATTCATAGGTAGCTCCGTCCCGGCTGAGTTACATTTCCAGTCTTCTGCCATTGCGATTAAGGTCCAGCATCAGCTAGCAATTTCTCGGCAGCCCATCGATTGACCTGATTGTCTTACATACCTCTTCGCTATGACTTATGGCTATGCTGGAGGAGGAGCCTACGGCTCAGGTTACGGCTCAGGTGAGTCCCCAAATCGATGACCTCCTTCTCCTAAACTTCTTCCTTCGTAAAGTCCTTTGTCGCGCCGCCATACTGAGGAGTTTCATACCGGGTATTCCAGCTCCTTCGGGGTGACCTGGCACACCAGGAAGTAGGCCCTTAACGCCTCAAGGAAAAGCTTGCACTCCCGATCCATGTAGTTACGCTCAAAATCGATATGCACCCGGCAATCAAAGTCAGTCTGGGCCCCACCCAGGCTACGACACCTACTCATCACACTCGACTGCCACCCCACATTATCCCGCGCAACCCGAAGTCAGTCAGGGCGGGGGCACAGCTTTTCCTCATCAACAGCCTACTTATGCACCATCTGGACGGTACACGCCCCCGCCTGGCAACACAAATCACGCCTTGTCGCAATATGGCCGAACCCAGTCACCCAGCACGTATGGTGGATTTTCGGGCCACAGAACCCCTGTTCATGGTTCTTTTTCCCCCTTCAGATGTCGTACGCCCGTATCCGCTGCTCAAGGTGATTATGAAGATAGAAGCGTCATTGCGACAATCTATTCTGGAGGTTCCTCAAACAACCGCATATGGGGCCGACTTCCAAGTAGACGGTCGACGCCGCCGAATCAGCACACACATGCACCTGTCTATACGCCTCAAGACTACTTCGCAGGAGAAGCACCTGCTGCATCTGCTTCAGGTTGGGGACTCCAGCAGCCACAAGGTTTTGGTACGACCTTCAGCTGAACGGCGTCGCCGTTCAACCCATACGGACGAAACCCTGCTGATTGGGGCCATGGCAACGTTGTTCCGGGCTGGGGCCTCACTTCGGGTGGCCCTTCCGGCGGTCTCCCTATGCAACCTAACCAACAATTAATCCCAATACAAGCTACGGGTATGGTCCACATGTTCCAGACCAGAATGGCCGTGCTAACAACGTGGTTTATGGTCCGAGCTGGGGCTACAGTTATGGTAGCGAACATGTCCAAGGGCAGGCGGGTTACTCTGTCAGCGGAGGTCCCTCCAACCGCACAAACGCCACACATACCAATCCATATGTCCAAGCGTCACGGGGATACCCGAATAACGCGGGCGGTGTGCATCCATCTCGGAATAATTTTTATTCACCCCGGAGTAATACTTCCAACACATCGCACAACAATCAGGACACATTGATACTGGACTATGACGCCAACCCGATTACTATCACATGTATGATCCCAAGTTCAAAAAAATGTTCAGAGTGTACAAGGCTCAGGCTAAACAGAAAGTTGAGGTGGCCAAGAATAGTGAGGAATGGAACGCGACTGCCAATTGTATAAAGAAGGGTAGCAAGGCTGCTGGTAAAGGGCTTTGGATGTCCCTTAAAGCCCTAGGTATCCTTGGTGAAATTCTGGCCCCTCTGGGGTCTATGTGAATGCTCAAAGTTCCCATCGCAACCCAACAGAATGCCGTCCTTGAAATCTCTTTCCAAATCTTCTCGTTGTATTCAATTCAACTTCGTTGAATACCTTCCAGGCCAACTCAGGTCAATCCACTTCACCTCTTCAGGCTGCCACTTTTGGGTTTGATCTCAGTTCTGCCAGCCTAACCTCAGCTAAATTTTTGTTTCAGCGTAAACCCTCAATCAAGGTGCCCTCCATGTCCGTGATCTCACTCTAATTGCCCTTCAGCTGTCTCTACATCGTCTGTGAATCTCCAAAATCGACGTAATACTAGCTCCTAGCCGGCCTCCATTTACATGCAGCGTATATTCTTCCCTCAGTCTCATTCGGTTCAGTTCACTCTCTTGCACTTCTTCTACCAATCAGACTTACTTGGTGACTGACTCACATCTAGATAGTGATCGTTCCAGTGTATCGCCCTCTCAGTTGTATTCGTATCATGTCCAAAAGCGTGCATACTAGTATGTTTCGTTCACATAAACTACAGCCCCTTGAAATCGTGGCTGGAATTCGCCTGCTCTTTGCGCGGAACTGCGTTCTGTTCGAATCACTTTCTTTGCATCATGTGATTTGATACGGTGCTCTTGAGAAAACTGATCGCATGACATATCTTACTATCACCATCCTTCGATTTGAAGGAACATTTTCGGCGCCTCTTCACGCAGAAAGACAGTGACAACACTTTCAGACAGAGATAGAGCAACGAAGTGTACGATAATGGGTGAATCTTTCCCCCTTGACGTTATGGCGTAATGATGCTTGGTTGTTTCTAGCTGTGAGTGGCTGATTTGACTGTGATACTATGTAGGACCAAAGAGAGAGAATCGGAAATCCAAAAACCGCTAAAAAGCCCTGACGATCGAGCTCTCTTTCATGCCATTTCGACAAGATGACTAAACATAGTGTAGCTTCACGTGAGGATCCAATGACGCTTCGAAGTCTTCTCGGCTATCATTTTTCTTCTCTCCAGTAGAGTCATGCGCAAGATCTGGCCTCGTGCCCGTGGTATCATGCAACTGGCACTTCGATATTTTGAGCTGCCAGCGGGCAGGAGTCTCCTTAGACGGGAAGGAATCTGTGTTACACACTCAAGAATACCAAGAATTGCCTACAAACATCTCACGACTCACGCACTAACACGGCCCGGCGCAATCGAAGTATCCCACGAAACGCTTGAAGCGCAGCAGTATCATGCAGTCTCCCCAAAAGTCCAACTCGTCTATGTGGGCATAGATGGCTGCTCTCTTCATGCTAATATACCTCTTTACTTCATCTAGGGTTTCACTCGCGCTTCACTGGTCCTTTGCCACGTACCGCCTAATTGTGGCAGTGATTTCATCCCTGTGCAATAGCACAGTAATGCAGTCCCACACAGCTACAAAGCAAGGTCTAGACTCTCACTGAAGCATTCTCCACGAGGTCACACGACGCGTATCGTCGCCGCTGTGTCGTTATAGCTGTGCGCTTGCGTGGTCATACAGTCCGACAAAGACTCACAGCAGCAGCCACCATCACGAGACTTTGGGCTATACCTAAAGCGATGAAGGCATTGCCCCTCTACAGAAATGCAGGCATTTACAAGGGGGCTATAAAAGAGGCCTTTCAAAGGACACATTACCCCTCTCTTTCCTTTCTCATCTCTTTCCACTTTAAAACGCCACCAGTGTGAGTCCAATCAATGCTTTACAATTCTTGATGTCACTGACGTTACACGGCTCAACAGATCTACGACTGTCTTGATCTGCAACAGCAAAGTCAAAGTTATAAAGACCAGCCTTCATTATGCGTAAGTCGTTAGCCTGCATTCTTTTGCCTTTGAAACACACACGCTGACTTTACTTCGGTTGTAGCCCTGCATGAGCATCTGGACAAAAGAAGGTCTCGCGAGAACGTCAATGTAAGCACCCAGTAGAACTATCATAATGGATGTGGAATTTCTCACGGTCAGCTCACGGTATCTATACCCAGACGCCTTATAATGCAGCTTCAGCTTCAGGTACTGGTGCGAGCCAACAACCTCCACCGCAAGGACAGTCGTCATGTCAAACAGGTCAAGTAACGACTGGTCAGTACAATCAACATTCCCAGTATCCCCAATATGGTCAACAAGGTCAATTAGGACAACATCAACAACCTCCGATGAACTACGGTCAGCCTGAGCATTACCCGCAGCAGCAGTACCAACCGCCTTTGCAAGACTACAACTCTGGTGCAGGAGGTCACAACTCCCAGTACTCGACTCAAGGATATCCCGGCTATGGCCCCGGCACTGGAGCGCCATATGCTCCGCAATATCCTCCGCAAGCTGGCAATACTGGTTATCCCGGATATGGCGCTGCTCCAGATTCATATCAACAGCACCACCCTTCCTACGACGAAAACGCCAACCCTTCAGGTGGTTGGTTACGAAAGTTTGCGAACTCTCACACCGGAATGAAGACCCAAGCAAAATTCCAGCAAGTCGAGAAGACATTGGGGAAGCTCAGCTTAACGGGACACCGGATGAAACGTGCAGAAAGGAAAGCTGAGGAAGAAAAGAAACGTGAAGGAAGGCCTGCTAAGCTTAGTGCTTTCGGTCCTGGTGCCGCCAATGCCAGCAAGACATCGGTCGCTTTATCAACACATACCAATGGATCAAGACGATCACAGATACCAGGCACTTCAGGACGCCAATGAGAGCGAGAGTCGAGAATGGCTGATGGGTTGGCTATACTTGGTCAAAGAGTATGAGACCAATCGTATCGATCGTAGCAAATATCCGAAAAGTTCACAATGACCCCTCTTGCCCCGATGATTCGGGCTGCTTTAACAATTTGATACACGCGCGCCATGACATGCAGCCAACACATCGACCCCCCTTTGCCTTATTCCTCTTTGTGTTCATTCTTGTGACCAGCAAGATGTCTTCCTGTGCTGCTCTATATGTATGTAACATAGTATACTTACGCTTGCCTTGCCTTTGAAAAACCCACTGCACCTCGTTTCCCTCCTTCGACTGCTCTGCTTTGCGATATCATATGCAACACTGAACCCAGCGTACGAGGAATTCAGTAGTCGGTCTTGCGTATGGATGATGTGACCGAGCTTTCAAGACGCGTCTCTGAGTGATCAGATCCCTTATGTCAGCAGCACCAGGTGGTCGAGTGAAAAAGTCAGAAAAAGCACGTGATCAAAATTTGGGGGGTCGTGCCTCTCCTCTGGTCGTCAAGGTCAAAGGAAAAAAGGAGGGGAACAACCATGTTGGAGGTTGTAGAGAGAGGGAGACGGTTGAGAAGGTGTTGCTCAGTAGTGTTTTACGTGTCATTTCAGTATCGGTATCGAATGCATTTGTCCATTATGGGTGTATGGAAAGTCTTCATCGATGTAATGTGTGTTGTTTGATGGAAATGCCCTGATGGAACTGTGTCACCACTGTGAAGGGTGTGTCGGGGTATCTTGACAAGTAATAGAACAGACAATAGAATGGATGGAGCGGGTATGCAATAGAGTGTGCGATGATGTTGTATGGAATGCTCCCCCTTTGAAGGAATTGATGTCGCTCAGTCCCTCCTTATGATGGCTTGCCCTTTTGCCTCGTTTTTGGAAGTGAGAGAAGGGAAGAGAAGTGAAGGGAGAAGAGAGTTCTCATTCATACCATCAAGCATCGTGGACGAGGGAGTATTACATCACAAGCAGGCCTACTCATACACTCACTCTTACTCACTCTTCACATTCAAGCTATCATCCTCACTCTCCTTGATACTCTTTCGCACAACTCTGGCTCGCACGTCCATCCATCCATCCATCCGCAGCAACCTTGACAAGGAGGATATAGGATAGGATATAGGATAGGGATAGACAAGCACACACTCATTACATACAACATACATGCACATCGGGCATGCTACTACTTCCAATCCAAGTCCTTCAACCACCATCACCACCACCATGCGCCGCTTGATCCTGTGTGGTCTTCTTGCATTGCTCAGCGGGATAATACAGGCATCATCAGCAGCAGCTCATTCAGCATCCTCGAATGACAGTGGCAGCCTCAATGAACGATCTCATCAACAACATGAAGACATCTTCAATCCTGCTCTAGCTGCTGCTTTCAAAGTGGGTTTAGCCAATGTTGCCTCGTCTTCGAGCAATACACGCTCAAACAAGCGCGCCAATGCATTCGGGAAGCAGCAACACAATGAAGGAGGACACTCTGTAAAGAAGAGAAGCAAGAGCAAGCGAACCCCCCAAGTATTGAGTGACTTACTGGGTGATGGTGCAGATGTGCTAGATGAGGAGAGTGGAGGTGTCGGTGCTGTCGTCGTCCTGCTTGAGGGCGGTACTGTCACCTCGGGCAGTGTTTCGACGGTCAGAGTCGTCCCTACTACTTACACCACAACACTACAAGGAGAGAGAAGTGAGTGTCGTTATCTCTCTCTCTCATATACTCATCACTATCATCATCACACTCCATTCCTGCTGCTTCTACTTCATTCCTCGACTGGCTTGAACACGCTCGCTCCCTCTGTACTCCATTCATCCATTCATTCTTCGCATCGCACGCGCCTCTCTTCTCGCTCTATTCTATGCACGCCACATCTTTACACTTTCCATTCTACGCTCTGCTCTTTTATGCACAGAATACACACATACTGACTATATCTATATTGGCAATATAGCTACTATAACAGATCAAGTGACTGTTCATATAGTCCCTACTCCATCCGCCTCTTCCTCTTCTTCTTCCTCCTCACAAAGACAGGAGGAACAAGGCTCATCAAGCAGCAGGACGCCATTGACTGTTCAACTGAGTCAATCTACTCCTTCGAGCAGTAGCAGCAGTAGTAGTGTTAGGAGCACGAGCTCCTCTTGGTCATCATCTGTTCAACCATCATCTTCAGCGAGCAGAACATCAAGTTCAGCCTCAAATGACGCGTCTTCGGCACCTCCCTCTTCTTCTTCGTCCAGTTGGAGCTCATCCTCTTCTTGGTCGAGCATCTCTAGCTCGTCGTCCAGTAGACAAGAAGAAGCATCATCAAGCTCATCCACAGTGACCCCATCAAGTACAAGCTTGCGAAGCACTCCTTCGTCGAGTACTCCTTCGAGTTCATCGTCGAGTATTCCTTCGAGTTCATCGTCGATCAGGTCAAGCAGCGTCTCTTCGAGCGCAGCGGAAGATGTACCTTCAAGTACGCCTTCATCTAGTAGCGTTAGATCTTCCAGCTCGTCTCCAAGCTCTAGCTCAAGCTCAAATTTAAGCTCCACTGCCAGTGCTAGCCATAGCTCATCGGAGGTATTCGAATCAAGCAGCAGTGGTGTAGGACTCGCTGTATCACAGACTACTTCGTCAAGTAGTGAAGAAACATCAAGTACAGCTTCGAGTACAGCTTCAAGCAGTCGAGCTACGATTTCATTGAGCGAATCCTCATCCTCGTCATTGTCGTCGTCGACTGAGCGGGAATCATCGACCATTCCCTCTTCTTCATCTAGCTCTTCGTCATCCTCGACGCGTGAGAGCAGCCAAGAGAGCTCTTCAGAAGCTTCATCATCCGCTGTCTCTCCTTCAAGCTCTTCTCAAGTCGCGACAAGCTCGAGTCCGGCTTCTTCAAGCAGTAGTAGCGAGTCAACTCGGGAGGAAATCACAACTTCTAGAGCTCCTTTGATCGCTCCTACTTCTACCTCGACGAGTGAAAGCAGTAGGGATGTCACCTCTTCTTCCTCAATTGGAGTCTCCTCCTCCTCTGCGTCGTCATCTGAGTCATCAAGCGCATCGTCATCATCCGAATCTTCGAGCGGCGCTTCTTCTGAGTCATTGAGCAGTGCTACACTTCCATTAGCTACATATGACTCCTCCACAACAATCGAAGCTACATCTTCCTCTCCTCCCCTCTCTTCTTCAGTCGCTGAGGAGACGCGTGTATTCGATTCATCTTCCTCTGGTGCACTAGCTGTCAACACTACTAGAACAACCGAACAATCAAGAACCTCTGCAGAAACTCCCTCTTCTTCTTCTTCTCGAATCTCAGATGATGAAGAATCTACTGTTTCTCGTACTATTACTGCTTCATCATCATCTGAAAGTGAGAGACCTACTTCTACCATCAGAGAGGGAGAAAGTTCAAGAATAGTAGATGAGGCAAGTAGTACTTGGTCAAATATAGTTGGTAACACTACACGAACAAGAAGTGAAGCAGAAGATGAGAATACTTCGTCGACCGTCACTTCGAGAGTCGAAGAGACTTCACGAGAGGCTACTCCGACAGCCAGACCCGTAGAGCACAACAATGGCACCACTACTACGATATTCGATAATTCGGAGAGTAATGGTGGTATCACGACGACTGGATTACCTGAAAGTAGTGAGCCAGGTACTACAAGTCAAGAATTTGGTGGTTCTACGATTATAACTACTACTACGCGACCTGTAGACTCTAATAACAACGGTACGACAAGTCGAGTATCAGAAGATGATGGAACAAGTTCAACTGTCTCAGTTGGAGGCAATGATAATAATAATGCTACTGCAACTGCTACAGTTTCGCAATCGAGTGATACTGGAGTTAATGCTACCGATATTAAAACAGCTACCAGAACTAGTAATGTGACTTTGAGTGGAACGGCTACTCAGACTTTGAGTACTGCTTTATCCTCTGGAGTTAATGCTACTAGTACTGAAAGTACCGAGGGAGAAACCAGTACTAGCGAGTAAGTCATTTCCTTATTCGCCCTCTTACAGTTTCATCCTTGTCCAGTTGATTCGCTTACCGATACTTTGCCTTGCCTTCACCTCCTTTTTCTGCTGCTATCTAGCTTGTACGCATGGGTTCCCACCTCTGCTCTTCTCGCCAATTCGGCTGTACCCACTACCACCGACACCACTACTTCCGCACCATCCGACTCAGTCTCTGACTCCGACGAAGACACAGACAACAAAGCAACTAGCACTTCATCCTCCTTTGCGCCCTTCCCATCCGAGTGGCCATCCGTCATCGTACCGACCAATACACAAATGCTATCCATTCAATCCGTCCCATCAGGAAATACCTTAATCAGTATCCTATTCACTGAAGATTTATCCTGGGCATGGCTATGTGCAAATGGAGATGCATCAGCACAAGTGTTCGCATTCATGCCTTCGCTCATCAGTACAGCAATCAATATAAGTTCAAGCGATGTCTTAACGGATAAATTGGTAGCTTATCAACCTGAAAATTTCGATGGATCATCAGGAACGATCTTATCTGTTTATTTGGGTTATATACCTACTTCATACGTAGATGCTTTATCAGCAGCTATTAAAGCTCCCAATTCTGCATTTTATACGAAAACTCAGGGTATTCCACTTCAACTTTCTAAAGTTGTCAATCCTACACTTCCTATCATGGCTTACTCACAACAAGGAGTCGCGAATACCGCTGTTGACGCTGGTGCTATTGATGGATCTTCTTCAAGTAGTAATGGTTCCTCAACTTCAAGCTCGAATTCAGCTAGTGAGAAGAAGAAAACTATTATTATTGCTGTAGTCACTTCTGTTGGAGTATTCGCACTGGCTCTATTGGCTTTCTTCGCTATCAAAGCTGCTCGGAAGAACAAAGGACAATCTGCTGCTGTGAATGGCGATATGAGATCCCCAAATATGCAGAATGGTCTAAGAGGATTCCACCTTCAAGGAGATAGAAACAACAACAGCCAAGGCGGAGCACCTATGATGCAGCAACATAGCAATGGAAGGACAGTCTATCAATCTCCTTCTCAGAGTGGATATGGCTCCAATGCTCTTTCTAGAGTATATGGCTTCGCAATGGGTCAACAACCCATCTGGGCAACTCAGCAATCATCCCATCACAATCAGAATCGATACGATCCAGCTGCTCAACAGAATCCATTCCGTATAAGTGGCTATTCAGATTCGTCAGGATCAGGATCTGATCATTCGCATGGATCTTCTGCATTCACTCATTCTTCAGAAGGTGGCTATTCACCTCAACATTGGACTGGACCTTCTCATTCGCATCACCAACATCATGCTGCCCGTGGTCATGGTAATAATCATGCTACTTCAGGTAGAAGCTCAAGTATTGACTTCAATGCTGTAGATCAGGATGAAGTTAGAAATTCTTGGTGGAGATTCAGTGATGGATTCGGAAGAGCTTTCGGATCACCTACTTCGACTGGAGTAGCTGCTGCTCATCATCATCATAGTGGGTATGGTAGCCCAGAGGCTGCTGTTAGTCCTGTCTCAGCCAGCTCAGGCAGAGCACATATCCGAAACTCGACTAGAAGAGTCAATATACAACGTGGTCCTAGAGGTGATTTGAGTGGTGCTATTTCTAGACCTCAAATGCAGGAGAATTCCCTCATGCTCTAGAGTCTCTCTCTCTTCCTCTTCATGAAGAGTCAAATACAGGACTCTCCCGCCCGGCAGTAACCCATCAGTATCAGTTCCTTCGATCTTATTCGAAAAAGTAGTTCATTCGCCTTGCTTCAAACACACCTTTGTTGTCTCCATCAAATATAGCGCACATCGAGCGCACGAGTAACCTCTCTAAGGATACCCAAAAGACGTATGCTTCCCCTTTGCTCTTCTCTATTCCAAGCTTCTGCTACCCTGCGGACCCTTCAAAATCGACACCGCACGAAGAAACACGGCTTGATGTCGTCGTTTCCCTGGAGTCTTTCAGTCTTCGCTTTCGTACCTCTCTCTCTTTTTCCTTCAAAGTACCAGACCAGCCTAGAATTACCATCGACACTTTCTTACCACACTTTCATCTAGCACATCAAAAGAAGAACATTAAAAGCTCACACGTTCGTTACCACATTAAAAGGCACCCGCCTAGTCAGTCATTTCTTTCCTCCGCTTCACTCGCTTAGTCGAGAGCCATCTTCGTTTCGTTTCTTCCTTCCTTTGGAATCCTAAAGATTTTATCTGCTTTTTGGGTATACCGCTGCTTCTTTCCTCTCGAGGCCTACTGGAAGTGTCTGTCCCAGCTCAATCTTGACTCGCTGCAGTCATTACTGTGTTTAGGTCTGGCTCTGTCCGGGAGAGCTGTCCGCAAGAAAAGCTTCAGCAATGATTGAATCTGGTCTCGTTGTAATACTACTTTCATTACAATACTTCTTTAAGTTGAAATACAAAGCGTAAACTTACAATACTTGGCCTTGAATGACACAATCTTGCCTGGCGACTGCTTTTGCAAACGGGTATGGCTACTTATCCGATATTATAAAACACACGTAACGCTGCAAAGATGCAACGCTGAACACCATGATGCACAATATTGCCTTTTAACTAAGCAAGAGTAACGCAACTTCGGACTCGGCAATCCAGATGCAGGCGAAAACAGCTTATCCTCCGAAGCGCAATACACTTGAGTCTAGATTGTACAAGAATTTGTACGTGGGCACCATTCTGTCTGAAAGTCGCTGTACTTGCATTGCCCTTTGCCTTGATTTGGCCATCATCTGGTTGGAAACCTATGTAAAGATATTGCTACATTAGACAAGTACAAAGGCTTCGTGTCATTGTATTGTTGACAAGAGGTAATACAGCATTGTCTTCATGAGGAGGCTGTTGAAAGCCACAGATTCAGAGCACAGGCATCGTCTCATGGAAACTACCTGAAAAACCATTCTATAGACACTGCATTTGAGCTTACGAATCAAGACAAATTGCGGCACATATTGGATCTGCGAACGGAGGAACTGATGACTGGTACGAATTTGTGAACTATAGCCTGAAATTGGCATGGGTAATGAAAGATGGGTAGTAGGCACGTAGTTATTGCAGATGAGTTTGCACGGAGATTTCTATGCATTCTTGAAGTGTAAGTGTTCGAATTTGTTTCAATAGGACCCGTGTTCAGGATTGTAATTGTAAGCTGCGAGCGAGCCGTGCATTGCGCTGGGAGGCATGGGCGGACCGTAGTTGCCATATGGATGAGATCGCATGCGGGCGGCGGCGAGCGGTGTCATATTTTGAGCATACATGCTTTCGCTCGTGGGATGGTAGGGCTGATAGCCTTGAGGATTGTCGTGGGAGAAGACGCGGCGCGGACCAGGAGGGTTGTACTGCGTCAGTTGCTTCCGATTACCGGACATAGCAACGTTTCCCAGATTGGGCAATATGCGTCGTCGCCTGTCAGATACAGTGGACAGTCAGCACGTTGAAGGCGCTCGAATCAAGCTGCGTTACTCACGCGTTAATGAACCAATTCGATACCTGATTCATGGTAAGACCCGTATCGCTGCACAGCGATCGTTTTTCTTCCCTGCAGAGGTACAAGATAAAGGTCAGTAGGGAGTAAGTCGCAACAGAATGATAGCAACACGTACTCAGTGGGGTATGGGTGCTGAGTGTGAGCCAAGAGCCAATTCTTGAGGATAGTAGTCACTGGAGAAGCCGAAGTCAGCCCAATGTCGCCTTCTTGGTAACGAGCAAGACTTACCGGCAGCGGGAAGTTTGCCTGACCGCTTTTGAGGAACAACGTCAAGCGGGGTCATGCTTCTCTGAGACATGAGCCCATCTCGGGTAGGAGGCAGAGTTGGTGATTCATCTCTTGGCTTAGAGCCGCCAGAGAGCGTGGAAGGGCTGCGGGAGCCAGGAGCAGGTGCAGGCATAGGTGGCATCGCTACGCGTTCGCTAAAAGCCATGATGTCACGCGCATGTTGCAATGATGGTGGACTGAATCGTTGCGAGTTTTGGCTATCGCCATTGAAGCCGATTTGCGGGTCTGGAGGCAAGTAGCTCGAGTAAGTCGACTCTGTAAAGCGTGAATGGTGCATGTCAGTATGCTAACAATAAGGCACAGCTCGAAGTGAAATTAAACCCCGACAACTCACTTCGCGCTGCCAGCTTTTCCTGTGTTGGATTCCACGATTGCTGTTGTCCGCCACCCTGTACCGAGCACAAAGCTGTCAGCAATTGTTAGGACACGTGTCCAAAGTCAAGTGAACCCACCGAGAAGTCAGGGTGTAAGGAGTAGGAAGGCTCAGCAGGCATTGTCCGGTCATTGTTCGATAGCGAACTAGGACTTTTTGGCACG
Organism: Cystobasidium sp. 2NF920; assembly: GCA_023628255.1. Taxonomy (NCBI): domain Eukaryota; kingdom Fungi; phylum Basidiomycota; class Cystobasidiomycetes; order Cystobasidiales; family Cystobasidiaceae; genus Cystobasidium; species Cystobasidium sp. 2NF920. The sequence continues at coordinate 228,558 of JAMALA010000021.1, forward strand.
AATGGCATACCAAATACGCTAGGTTCCGAGGTGTTGCCTTCTTGCTTGCCAAATATATGTGACTGTATGATTTCTTCAAGAGTCAACATGGGTGGAAGAGCTATTGTGGATTCCATTCCAGGAACGGAAGTGCTATTGTTGTTGTTGCTGTTGACGTTCAGTGACGAGCTGAAGTAGCTTGAGATGTCATTGTTTGCTGTCGATGTATCGGGGGTAAAGATCTGTGAGGGGTGGAGATAGAGTTCTCGAGTTTGGGTGACGATGGTAGGTCGTCGACCTGATGCAAAGTTCGATGCGAAAGCATCTTCATTACCGAATTGGGTGTTTTTGAATCCACCAAAATAGTCGGAAGGAGTGAATCCAATTGTTGCGGCCATCTTCCCTTTCGATTGAGTGGAAGGAAATGAGGGATTCGAGGCTCTAGATGTTTTGTCTACTTGCCTATATAAGCTGACTTCGTCGAATGAATGACGATGAGCTAATTGCACTCGCGTAGGATTTGCAGAATCTTCAGCGGAAACAGGCTGTGACCCTTCTGTCGTTCTCGTAGGAGATGCTGGTGGAACGGAAGGGGTAGTGCTGATGGGCGCGGAAGCTCTCCTCGGCTGGGATATAAGAAGGTCAGGAGGTGGACGTGATTGCTCTATAGGATCCGAATCTGATGGTAAAACAGAAGATGAAGCCGAACTAGGCACAGCAGTCTTCTGTTGCGGGATTGGTTAGCAATGGTACAGGCAGAGGAAGGATGAAGAGGGTATCGACGAACCTGTTCTTGATTCAGATGGTGCTGATGTTGTGCGATAGAGATAGCAGATAGAGGGTTTGGGGGTATGCTAGCTAGATGTTGTTGATTGAGTCTCTTGATAGTATCAAAAGAGAAGAGTGAAGGATCTGTTGTGGAGTTTGAAAGAAGAAGAAGAGAGGGACGACTTGAACTGCTTTTAAGGCGGGGGTGAGATGAGGCTGTAGTTGCAGAAGGGTTTGGTGGGGTGGCATCTGATAATGGCTGCGGCCTTTGCGGCTCCCACACCTCCTCCGTGACCATGGCATCTGATTCGTAGTCTAGCATTGTCATGACATCGGCTTCTTTATCTTGCCGTCCGTGTTTTCACGCTAGTGGAATTACACTTCGTTCCTTTGACAGCTCGCTAGTCTGGACACGTTTCTCTTTGCACTCAGATATGTTGCTCCGAGACTCTGTGTGGGTTTTCGGCCAGGCGGGCGGTATCTTCTTTGTGAGCCGGTGCGGAGCTTGGACCGGTTTACAGATTGTACTGCTTGTCAAAGGAATCACACGATGGTAAGTTGGACTAGACGGCGATCCTATGTTTGCAGATCCTGTCGAGACACTGTCAGGATGTTGCCACGATTTGTCAGGGTTCCTAATTGCGGGAGTGCACGAGGTACCTGGAACTTGGAACAGGGCCACGGGAGTACTGGTTCTGCGGGAATATGAGTAGCGCGCCGCTAGCAACCGACGTACGTCTTGTTTGACAGATGGCTCGGCTAAGAGCTTTGTGGGAAAAGACAGCTGTCACGTAGCAGTGTGGACAAGCGACGGGGCTGGCGTGGACAGGATAAGCAACCGTTGCAGAGATAACTTTGCTAGAACTACTGTCTAGAACACTGCCTTGCCGTTTCACTAGCAAGACTCTCGAGACACAAGTGCGATAGGCTGACTCGTGGACTAGATCTTCAAGCTGCTATGGCGTTCTGTGTTCGCGTGGAGGACAGACAGGTCTTAGCTTGACAGAACGTGCTGTCTAGCTTTGAATGTCTGAATGGAGAGCCCTTTCCGTGTATGACAGGTGCTCGGCGATCTTGTGAGACACAGATGGTTGTAGCTGTGATATCCGTGGGGTAGGGGTCACTGGATAATAATGACCTTAATTACAGGGAGGGCAGCAGGGCGGAAGCGAGGCAATGGAGACCCAGAAGAGACGAGAGGTATTCGGATGCGATGCTGGATGTCTTTCGATAGTGCTCCGAGCTAGGTGCGTTTTCGCACCCTGTGGGGCAATCTTCGGAGAGCGGGAGTATACTGGCGTACACCTGGCTTGCTTGCGAAAGGTAGGGCCAGGTGTGCTGGCGAGCGCACGATGTAATGCCGGCACTAGAGTACTCTAATTATTGAACCAAAGGGCGAGTCTCTTGTGATCGCCGCAGCGGTCTTGACAGGGCGTAAGACAAGTAGCTTGGGCGAGCTTGAGCGTAGTCGAGTAGGCTGCAGAAGAAAGCCAGAGGTTTGCAGAGATCCAGAATAATGCGATGCAGGGTTACCGTAGTGACAGACGAGGGTGGTTCACCGTTCACACTGGTGTAGTAAGGCCTAGGTTTGTAGTTGAAAATGACGTGTCTTCCAGTTGCGGTGGATGTGGATGAGATCGCAGACAAGTAAGGAGAGGAGAGGTCTGCGGCCAGACAGAGAGGTCCAAACATTAATGAAGGCAGATCCCACAAGCGGGCGAATTGGAGAACGAAAAATTGGTCAGAAAGATGAACCAAACATCAGCGGCTACACACGGCTTATGAACGGGCACTGCAAAACATACCGAGCAAAGGATTGCACTTTGTTGTGTCTTGACGCTGGCTACGATGCTACTAAACACGAATCACAGTAATGACGACAATCAGCATCTTGTGCAAAAATCCTGTATCCCGGTTTATAGGTGCTCGAAAATGATCATCGCACGCCAGAGGATGTCACGTACTTTATGTAATGGCCGCAATAACCCAAATGCCCGACTCGGTGGCCGTGGTATGTCCTCCGAAAGTCGAGCGGGTGTAGGTGTAAAAGCGTATGAGAGGATAGCAGACAGAGCCTTGCACTGCCTCGACTACACACAATGACGAAGCGTATGGGAGCGACGACACCGTGAAGATGACGGGCTTGCCTTGAAAGAAAGAGACCCCGTATTACACCTTCAGTTCTTGTTTGGTTCGAGTTGATTTTCCCCCCGAAATGGATCCAAATATCGAATGATGGATCCTTCCAAAAATGCGAAAAATGTCTACTATCTGCTTGTGCTGAAGAAAATCTTTACATGGGACGTAGCGGTATAGGTCGGACGTCTTAAAGGGTCAAGACAAGAGAAGAGTTGACGTTGCTTCTATTGTGGTATTACGGTCGTGAGATGAGATGAGATGAGATGAGGTCGTGCTTGTCTAGGCTATGTCTAAGTTGATGGCAATGCGGGGAGGAGATGCAAGCGCTAAATTGCGTGCGGATCGGTGGATAGCTGTGTAGTAGATGAGACGCTGCGTGTATGATGAAGAGCTTAAGGTGGACGAGTCGATGAAGTGTAGAGAAGGGAAGAGAGGAGACTTGTGGTCGCGCGAGCTCTTTGTGCTTGCTTCCTGTCGGGTCTTGTCTTGCAATCCTACCGGAGTCTGACGAGTCCGCCGTCCGTAAGTCGGGCTTGAGCAATGAAATTTGACGATAGGGACAAGACAGACAGGTACAGGGAGCTTGTGTGAGGGTCTTGTGAATCCTGCTTCAATACGGATTCCGGTACTTGCTGCTTGACTTGAAAAGTTCCCTGGGGGCAATGCAGAATGACGAGCGTGACAGGCAGACGCAACGAAGTGAAGCACAACCAGGTCAGACAAGGTGATTAGCATAGTCATGTAAGAAGAACCACTCACTGTCTGGACGTTGCTATACCTTGAAGCTCGTTACAAGATTGTGACCCTTCTTGTGGGACTGAGATTGACGAGAGACAGGTGACGATGATGCGTGGTTGATGGGTTGCTTGATTTCCGATTGAGGAGCTGTCAACGCCGAGACTGTGTAACCGGGGATGCCGTGCTGACGCTGCAGATGATACTGATGCATATACGACTGTCAGCTTTGTGGACTACGGGGTAATGCTTTCAAGCATATACATAACGAGCTAGCTGTCTTCCGACTTACGCGGTTAAAAACGAGCGACGCAAGAGGGAGAGCGCCAAGTCTGACTAGCTGGGTTGACAGGTCGTGCAGATACGAAAGAGAGGTGGAGTCCAGTAGAAGTGAAACGATAATGAATTGCTTGCGGAGAACGGACAGTAAAGCTTGGCTGGTTGGTCTACTATCGGTATCTTTCGTCCTCCACGACAGCTTCCGCGTGTATGACGGACGATCTATTCGGCTATTTGATGCGAAATATCACTTTTCTGATACGCTGCTGATGAGGCCGTTGACGAGAGGGTTGGTGCGACTTGATGGAGCGGAAGATCTATTGTGCCTTGACGTATCAGTACGCTTCCGACAGCTAGTTGCGATGTTGGGAGTGGTGATCGACCTTACGCTTGAGCGTCTCAATTATAGCTGAAATCGTTGGCTTGCGTGATTGATATATAGGTGACGAATGATTACAGATGGACAGCTCCGCCCGCCTGTCGGCCGGGTTCTGAAGTGTTGCGCTACCCCGGTTAGAGGTATTCCAACAATAGAGCAAAGAAAGCCTTCTGCAAAGGAGATGTCGTATTGATCGCTGTCTTGAGTATGTAGAGAGTTGAGGATTTTCCTTCCTTTTGCGAGCTATGGCGCAGAGTGTATGATTGTCTCTGCAACTCCGTTGACAGGCCTCCTTATTATACGAGAGACGGTCTGTGCAAGGTTTGCTAACCGGTTCAAAGGCGTGCTAGAAGCCACCACCTTCTGACGAAGAGGTGGTATTAAGACTATCGGCGGCCGACGTACACTCTGCTAAAACGGTGGAGATAGGTATAATCGAAGAGGGGGATGAGGTGAAAGAACGAAGAGAAGGTGTGGTGAACAGGAAGTTTGAGAATGAAAGATCTACCTAAAAAGAGAAAACGAACGAATCACACCTGTCAGAGATTTGACAAGGAGCTGTCCCACATGCTGTGGTCGGAGTTGGGATGATACGGTACGGTGAATGAAAATCAAAACTCGGCAGGAACCCACCGTCTTTTCCGACGCAACGTACGGGGCCCAAGGTACACGAACGGTACCGCAGCCAAGAAACGCAGCCCAAACGATATTCTGATAAATGTATCTAACACCACTTCTCCTCTTTGAATCGTTTCAACCGCTTGCGTATGCTTGCTTTTCTAGACTGTCACCAGTGGCGATTTACACTTGGAAGCTCTCCAAATTGTAGGTAGTGTCAATCCTAGACTCGTGCCACGACATGCGCCCCAGCTTACTTTTGTAATATAATTTGCAAGCTTATTTCTTTTCTTTTTGGTTTGATAGATTTTTCTGGATTTTCTCGGTGAACCCCTTAATTGACGGTTGGCGGGCCGGCAAAGGCGAGAGCGGTCTCGGCACTACTTTCCTGCCAATGACGCCCTCGCTTTTGGACAGATTGCGGTTCGAGACAGCGTGTCTCGTGTTCTCGACGTGGAGGAAGCGAAAGAATGAAATTGATGTGATATTTGACACGGTAGATTATCCCTTTGAATTCTTGCAATTTACCGCGTGAGGATATAGTTTCTCGGTGGGGTGCGCTACAGATATAATAGCTGGGTCCTTTTTTGAAATTCGATTGCAACGCGTTGAGAGATGACGGTAACTCAAAAGAGTGATGAGAGAATGAGCTCGTGTATGTAGAGGTTGATGAAGTCACTATTCTTGCTGTCTATGATGCTTTTACAGAAAACTAGTCTCGACAGGCTTGATTGGGCCTGTCCGGAGTAATCTCGGTTCTTGACAGGCACGCCACCAACCTCCGGGTAGTCCTGATTGATGGTAATCTTAATACCTAATGACGATATGGAAAGAGATGCCGTGCATTCTTGGCTATAGCACAGGAGATGAAACGTCTTGTGCAACCGGTCAATTGAAGAGAAAGGCTTGCTTATCAACGTCCAAGTGGAGAGATGGAAGGAATGACGAAATCGATCTGGCTTCGAGCACTGATATGCCGGCTGTCAAGTTTCTCCCTAGACAGATTAACCTTTCGGATCCAAGACTGATAGTCCAGTTCCCGGCTCTACTGTTTCGCCTCACTACTTCGGTATGTTCAGATGCTTCCACGCTTTTCGTATACTGGAACCGAATTATGAGCAGATCTTCACCGTGATCATGTCTAGAGTCAGCACTTGTCGATCCCGCCCACCAAGCTGATGTAACGGCGATATTGTATTTTGAGTGATAAACAGCTTGTGAGATGTTTCCACGATAGTTTGTTGTGCTGGAATGTACGGTAGTTCCAGCAAGTGTTGCGATGACAAGTACCGAATGGTCGTCATCGAGAAGCTGATGGCAGGGATAGTTTACGTTAAGATGATTACCGTGCATCCTTGGAAAGTCCCTCTCACTTGACTCGTACTTTCGTAGATGCCACGAAGCTGTTTTGGCCGGGCCGTCGCTGTCCAAATCTTTCCTTGGCCTGTCACTCAGGGTGGTTGACAGGCGGAGTATTTAGAGGAAGTGACAGGTCTGACGTGGGGTAGATCTCCTGAATAGGCAGCACTTCTGTGGGTTTCCCGCGGATTTCCCTGACTAGAGTTACTGTGGAATAGCGTGCTATAGAGCCAGAAAGTATCTCGTCATACGAATTGGCTAGGTTTCATAGGCTTGTCTGACCTTTCATCCTGAACATGAAGTGACTTCATACGGGTTCGACCGGGCTTGAAGGTACAAATTGGCCACTTCGATTTTTCTTCACATCGCATTCCTAGTTGGCAATCTGCTCAGCTACTAGTAGTCTGTGTATGAATGTTTTGCACAGCGAGGCAGCTTCATTCAGATAAATATACGAATATCCTTGCAGGAAAAGTATGTAACATTAGCTGTCAGGCCGTGAATCTCGATTGTATTGTAGGGCACGCGGACGATGGCTCCAACGAGTCGCCCTCAACCTCGCGGGTTAGATTGGGTCGCAATGTGATGACCTCTCATACTTTGCTGCTTCCATGAGCTCTCATTCGAACGACTGATATTCAGTTCACGTCTTCTTGTGCTGTAGAATCGTGTTAACCTTTTCTTAAATGCGAGGTGTGGGAGGCTGATCGAGGGTATCGCCGCTTGGCATCCCGAAATCTCCGACGGCACGAATCAATAAAATTGGATTGCAGCAAGAAAGCTTGCTGCGAGAGACCGCTCGACTGCTTTCTAGATTCTTCGACTTCCTTGTCGCAGCCAAACCGGAATTGCCCTGCTCCAGAGAACGCTTCCGTCTTCATGCTCTGACTGCTCTTCGGAATCTACCGAGGTGAGAGAGACTGGACGGAAGCGCTTCCGAAGCCCACATGGCGCTTCCGAAGTACACATGCATGAGTTCCCATGCTTCACAGCTTGAATGCGAGAGCGTGAAGATGCGTCCGCCTCCAGTCGGTGACTCTTACGTGTTGAGCAGACGTTTGTGCATGCCATTCATGGAAACATCCCTTCCAATGCGGCTGCTGTTCCAGCACGTATTGGTGATGGGATCGGCTTGACTCCGCGTGCGCAGTCCACGTCTTTTTAAAGCTTTGTGCCGCAGAGCTGGATATTCGGGATTGTCACTGCTTTGACAACATGGACGACGCGCACCACTGAGACTTCAGGCAGGGCCGTGCAAGAAGACGGATAATAGTGGTCAGTGAGTGGGCCTTCTCTACAAGTGTGTCGCAGGACCGTTTACTTACAGACGTACTTTCAGCTCCTCAAGATAGCAAACGAGAGCTTCGTTCCAAGGAGTAATCACTTCCTCCTTCACAGCCAATAACCCAGACTCCCCTTTATAGCATAATACCGGTCTACTCTGTTGGGTGAAACGAGCGCTGATCTGGCGCGGAAAGTGACTTTTGCGGTAAAGCTCCCGCCCTTCATTGCGATGGTGATGGCCTAGAGGACTCGATGTTTCTCTGTACATCGCCGATTGAACGCCTTCGGCTGCAGTATGTTGGAGTACTGCTGCAGCAGAAAGGAACGCTTGACCAGTAGCTATCCGAATTCGAGCGTGAAATAACGAGCGTCCGGTCTCGTTGAGACAGTCCATGCCCATTTCCTCTTTCATTTCTTGAGGAAACCCAGGTAGCATATAGCACCATGTGACGATATCTCACATAACTGCATTCTCCTCATGGCCGCGCAGCCCTTCGAATCCGACAACTTTTCCTACAGCTCCTGGCGCCCGATTCCGTCTTCGAGGTGTACTGGCCGAGACTTTCTGCCTTCAGCAACCCATTTCAGCAACCCTTTTCACCCCACTTCTTGTTGCCGTTCTGATGTTCTGATGTGTAGATATTCCTCTTCTCCTTCCACTTGAGGGGCGTATCTAAACTATCCAGCAAGTCTGTCCTTCCCTGGCTGAAGTCGAATGAGAACGTCAATGTCTTCCCGATCTTGTAAGATAACCGACTATATCTACCACATTCGACACCGTGAGGCTTGAATTTTGAGGGAACACAAAGCATATTGCAATACAAAGTACAAAGCGTGAAGGCTAAAGACAAGCGAGACAGGATCGTTGAGCCCATCTTCAGGGTCTGTACAGAAAAGGCCTCAAGTCCGCTTGATCGGAAACGTCGGCATGACTGGAGCAGAGAAAGTCGCAAGAGAATGAAGACATGGACACTTGCATCATTGCATCAACTGGGACACCGTTTTGTATATATTCGTCATGCTTGTTGCGTCCCCAGCCGTCCAAGCCATGACCATCGTGACACGCTTGCCACACCCGTCTCAATTCCGACCGGGACATGCGTTCCGAACAGAATGATAGGGAGTTGCGAAGTCATCTTTGCGAAGTCGTTTTGATTACGAACTTGCCAGGTGAGCGAGGAAGACCTAGTTTGCACCAGCATTACAGCAATGGGAACGTAGTGTAGAACAAGCATCGAGGGTGTCTCCAAGTGCGGCGCCTCCCCGATGTCTCATGCGGGTATCAGGAGCAAGGTTCGGCACCTACCGGTTTTAACACGACAAGACCTTTGACATACAATATAATATGAAGAAGATGCAATGCTGGCGAAGTACGAACTAAAGATACAGAGTCCATGTTATGATATTATAAAGAGGATGCGTCGCAGAGTTTGTGCACGCTCCAAGCAAGCGTTGCAAGACGTTGTTCAGCCGGAAACCTATGGGACATATCAGCTTTGTAGCGCATCGTGTGAGCTCATCTTTGAGACCACCACTTACAAGTCTAACAATCAGATAAGCCGTCGACGCCCCGAACCTGAAGACGGCGAGAATCGCCACCAAAATCAGAATAACGAGCATATCTGGATATCGATGAGCATATCAGCATGAATTCTGCAGTTCAAGCATGACGTTCAAAGCGAGATCTTACAAATACTTTGCTTCGTTGTGTGGCTCGTGAAGGTCGTGCCATCATAGCCATGCAAAATAGCCGCAGCGAGGATGCCCTGCAGAGGAATGGAATAATCAGCAGGCTTTCGCTTGTTGTGCAGAGCTTTAGCGACTTGCATTCGACAGCGCCCATAGCAAGACAACATTAGTACGAGTGGATGCATAGTAGTCATGCTAGAATCAAGTTTGAGTCATCTGTTCCACACCAGCATTTGCGGAAGTGTGGACTTACTTTCATTCGATCCTTTTCCGCTTGCGTTTTAGCTCGTGGCAAGAGTTTGGGGCGCGTCCTCAAGCTGTGTAGCGCATCATCGTATCCGGCATCTGATGACCAAGATGCGTCAGACAATGAGGAAGGCGATAAGAAAACGTCGGTGCGCACCTATATCCGCTTGATCGGTAGGCAGCTCTAGCTCAACCGTACCATCCTTGTTTGCGGCGGCACTGCCTAAGTCCTCCGCAACGCCATCTTCTTTCGTACCCCAAGAGAAATCGTGCAGATTTGAGAATGCGTATATATTGAGCACATTGATCCAGATAGGCGAACATAGAATATATTGAAGCATGCATGTGACACTGATGGCCCGCTCATCAGATCAGTATCCCTCTCCATGACCGTGCTTTGTAGAGTGTCACTCACAGATGCCAAGGATCCAGAGCAAGAAGAGAACTCAAGACATAGACACCATAGGTCGAAGCCAGCGAAATGATCAATTGGGCATAAACACCGCCTGTCTGCTTTGTTTGGAAAGATCGAACAAGGCAGAAGACGGTGGCACACATCATGTATGTCGTGAGGACGGAGAAGATGATCATGACTGATAGACGCGTTAGCCTGAGACTAGGAGAAACAAGAAGCAGAGACTTACCTGCCATGTACTTCCACTTAGCACCGACCGGTCGATTGCCCATCGAAAGGAGGAAAGTTGCAGCCAGAGTGCCTGCATAGAGGTATTGCATCCCTACGTTAAGCACCTGTATATTCTTGATTTTATATTGTTCCTGTATATTAATGATTTGGTCAGTCAAGGCTAGTGATGCATAAGGTCGAAATCGCAATACGTACATCTTGAAGTGAAGCCGTGAGAATGGTGAAGAAGATGTAGTAGTTCGCGATACCGAACCAAGCGAAGATAAGATTGATCGTGTTGTACAAGGTTTCCAGATAGAGAGCCAATTTGCGGCTCAGCGAATGCTCGGTGCCACGCAGTTGGAACACGTGTGATGTAGCATAGATGGCAGCGAAGAAAGAGCCGTTGAGCCAGCGACGTCTAACGGAGGCCATCATCAGTATCGAGACTGCCTATGTGATGCGTGAAAATCTCACGTACCTTTGTGAGATGAACTCGGTGATTGTATCAGGGCAATCTGTTTCACCTTGTGCAGCCTTCACGAACTTGAGGACCCAGCTATCGCCACGCTTCGCTACAAGCTCCCAACATAGAATCCGATCTTCGGCAAGGTACATGCTGGAAGTTACAGGTCTTTCAGCATCAAATGGAGCCATATTCGGATGCAATGTACTCACTTGCTGGTGAAGACATCTGCGTCATGGCCAGCCAACGTTTCACCCTTAAAATAACTCGCTAACGGTCCTCGACCCATGTCATCGTTCTTCAGTGCGATGTATCGATATGCTGAGAAGGCACCTGGCAGCACAGAAATGTAGCCAAACACTGCAAGACGCGGAGGATTAGAAGATGAACACTTGTCCCACGATTGCAAGCTTACAAGATTCGGTCGGTTTGTCGAGGATATTTGACATCTTGTATTCGAAGTTTTGCGACGCGACCATTGGGTTCAGAAGGCCAGTCCAGAACTTGCCTTTCATGGTGCAAATTTCACCGCACTGCAGATCATTGTCTCAGTCTGTTAATCAGCTTGAGACACTCTATGTCACGTACCGCTCCGCCAACGTTGCTGTTCATGTCAAAGGTCTTCCAGAGATGGTATATACTCTTCGGACTGGGCTTTGTTCCAACATCGAGTAAGACGACGACATTAGGTTGCAAGAGCGGGCAGAAAGCGTTGAACAGCCATCTGTGCGAATTCAACTTCTTGGCGTCTGGACTGAATAGTCAGCACCGTTTGAACCACGCCATTGTTGGGAATCACGTACTTCTTTCCTTCAAGCAGAAGACTACTTGGGCCGGTACTATGCCCTTTTCTAGACCTTTAAACTTGAGTTCCGGATCGATGGAGAGCTGTGTCGTATATTCGTAGACATGCGCTTGAACGTGCTTGTTGTCGACTCTGTTCTTGCCGACATCTTTCTGATAGACACCAAGCGCCGCAAGACTGGTCGAACCGGAACGAGGTCAGCAAGACCACAGAACTCGGCAAGTGCATCAGAGGGACCTACCAGTCTAAGACTCGAGGATGAGTAACCTTACGTCCGTCGGCAATGATGCACACCACGATCTGGATCAGAAGTCCCCCTTGTCAGTTGAAGCAGAGGAGCGTGCCGGAGCACGTGTACTGACCTTCTTCCACCCGTCTTTACCCCACGTCCTACTCTTCTGTCTCGAGCATAGATGAGCAATGTTTTCTGCAGAGTGGAGATGAGCACTGAAGTAAAGAGATTCTTTGTGCGCAGGACTCACTCATGACACCATGCAGAGTTCTGGTTAGAAGGACTTCATCTTCCTGCGAAGCCGATTCACTCAGCAACTGTTTGCGTAAATATAAATAGCTCCACTAACATTGTACATTGTGACACAGATGACGAGCTCAGTTTCGCGATTGTACATTACTGGACGGAGTGTATACTGATTCTTCTCGAAATCATCAGGCTGTAGGCGGGTCAAACATTAGCTATGGCTGCGGCACGTGCTTGCATGGGACAGACTTGCATCGCAAGTAACAGCAGTGTATCTAGACAGAAGGTGTAAGTATAGCCTTGTGACAAGCGTTAGAATTGACCGACCTCATCTTATCGAACTCTTCCGTTCCCTTTCTTGGCAAGAAGCCCGCAAGTCTTGACGGTATCGGCGCATCAATGACCAGATTCCCAGCAGTCAGTCCAATCCTGCGTTTCGTTCTGTTTCTGCGCAGCTGCACAGTGGGCACAGGACCAAAGTGAGGATTCAACGGTACGTCATCCTCATCACGTCCTGCTTTCTCATCATCCATACTTCTAGCGAGGGATTTGCTCGAGTCGCCATTCTGTTTACTGTTTGTTGATCGATAGAGACCGAAGCGTCTTCGAGGTGTTGTTGTCGTCGTAGTAGGTGAGCGCCCTGTGGCTCTCACACGTAGAGGTGCGACATGACGATGCTCGTGGTCTGCTGTGCTTGCATAGTCTTCAGGCCCGTCAAAGCTTCTGTCTTCGCCTCGCATTGCTTGACCTTCCAGCTCAGGCGTAGCGTAGCGTGCTACAGGTCTTGCAAAGTCGCGATGCCGAACTGGGGTGTTCGATATGTCTTCTTGTTCCATCTTTTCATGCTCGGCATAGTAGTCAAAGTCATTCTGAGGATTGTTGTACGCGCCATAGTCATTGCTGTATCCATTGTTGTAATGGGTCACTGGCGCTTGCTCGTGGTAGCTTGGTACTCTTGCCTCCATTGCGGGTGCAGGAGGTACTTCCCCTGCATTGTGTTGTACTATCCAGTCTCTGTATGCTTCAGGTGCGAATAGATCGTCTGCATCGATATCTGGGAGATTGTTTGGAACTCCTGCGTAACCTGCCATGGCTGCTTCTTGTAGTCGCCTTGCAGCCTGTCGATATGTGCTACTTCACGCTGCACGATCCAGATAGGCAATACTTTGGCCGTCTATGACAGCAAGCTTCCTGTACAGTGCTTCAAAAGCTTGTTGTAGGTGTAACGCGAACCTTCAAGCGAGCTGTCAACAAAGCAGAGACAGGTAATCACGTGACCTATTCGCCTCACGTCGAAAAGTTCAATATGACCAGGGGGAATACAACCGCAATATCAATGGAAGACACACGTCGAGGGTTCAATTGATCCTCGAAAGTAACAGATTACCACGAATTTCATGCACGAACATACTACCAGGAAAAAGCGTAACCGGAACAAACGAGCTATGGTACATTATATCCTCAAAAAAATCTTGCTCAATACGGACGCAAGACGTAGTATTCATAGGAGACGAAGGCATGATGAACGAAGGAAAGGGTAGCCTTTCAATGCGGTGGCCAGGTATCTGGCTACTTTTGGATAATCAACGATATGCACTAGTAGGTTGTGGGAACATGAGTGGCACTAAGCGCCTATCGTAGCTTAGGGTGGACGAGCTGTTCATGTAGTGCCTTTCCTGCTGGTACCATAGGGTAGACGTGTTCTTGCGTGTGTACTCTGCACTCGAACAGAATAGGCTTGTTGTTGTCGTACTCCATGAACTCCTTCATCTTCGCTGGCAATTCTTCGGCTGTTGAGCATCTGATGGCTTTCAGGCCCATAGCTTCGGCGAGCTTGACAAAGTCAGGATTCGTCATTCGAGTGTGAGCATATCTAGATTTAAAAAAAAAATTGTATTAAGTCAGCTTCGACCTCAAAAAACGATCTCGGCCAGTGAGAGAGGAACGCACCTTTCTTGATAGAATAGATTCTGCCATTGCAGAACCATACCCTGGAACTCGTTATTGAGGACTAGAATCTTTGTTCCAATGCTGTATTGGCTTGCAGTGGCCATTTCCATCGCTGTCATGGAGAATGACGCATCTCCATCGATATCGACGATGATTTTCTCTGGAGCACCGACTTTAGCACCAACAGCAGCTGGTAGACCGTATCCCATGGTGCCTAGACCACCGGAAGATACCCAAGAGCGAGGTTTTGTCCATCTGTAGAACTGAGCAGCCCACATTTGATGTTGTCCTACTCCTGTAGTGATGATAATATCGTCCTTCTTGTTATTTTGGCTCGCCCAGTCGTTCAGAGCTTCGATGACCTGTTGTGGCTTGACATATTCGCCCTCTGCAGACTTATCGTATGCGAATGGGAAACGTTCTTTCCATGCTGCAATGGTATCATGCCATGGTTGACGGCTTGCTCCAGCTTCAGTATTGATAAGAGGGAGTAGATGAGAAAGACTGTGCGCGACATCGCCTTCAACGGCACATGTAGCTTCGACGACCTTGTTGATGTTCTTGGGTGAGATTTCGAAATGAATGATACCACCTCGTCCTTCAAGAGCAGCCCGTCTAGCTTCAGGTGCAAAAGTCTCAATTTTACCAGTGACACGATCGTCAAACCGTGCTCCTAGAGCAATGATAACATCCGCATCTTGCATGGCTAGATTTGCGTACGCTGAGCCGTGCATTCCTAGCATATGTAGAGCTTTTGGTGACTCTTCATCGAAGCAACCTAGACCTTGTAGTGTGGTAGTGACGGGAATATTTCCTAGATCGGAAAGTTCTTTTAGGAGAGCAGGACCAGCTTCGGAGTTGACAACACCTGCACCAGCGTAGATGATGGGCTTCTTGGCTCCGTTGATGAGCTGGGCTGCACGGCGGAGAAGGTGCATGTCTGGTTCAGGGAAAGACTGGGGTTCGGTGGCACCTGCTGGCGCTGAAGATGTAAGGCTGCCTAGAGTTTGTCTTCGGCCAATGGTGCGCAGGTGCTCATCTACACGATGAGGATGAGTGAATCGAGCAGGTATAGGAGTCTTGAGTACACCAGCGGTGACATCTTTTGGTAGATCAACAAGGACCGGACCAGGTCGTCCCGAAGTTGCGATCTTGAAAGCTTCATTGATACGTCTTGGGATCTCAGCTACATCCTTGATCATGACATTCCATTTCGTGCATGCTCTTGAAATACCGACCATGTCGGCTTCTTGGAATGCATCTGAGCCAATAGCTGATGTAGCTACTTGACCGCAGAGTACGACCATGGGTGTTCCGTCTGAAAGAGCATCTTGCATGGGTGTGACGACGTTTGTGGCTCCCGGTCCAGATGTGACGAGAACGACGCCGGGCTTTCCTGTTACACGCGCGTATCCTTCAGCCATGTGGCCAGCTCCTTGTTCGTGTCTGCAAATGCGAAATTGGAGAAAAAGATCAGTTAGAGCGGCAGCCGGGTCGGAAGGCAAGTCGGCCGAAACCCACCTTGGTAGAACAAAGTCGACATGTTCACTCTGGAAAATAGCATCGAAGATAGGCAGAGCAGCTCCACCGGGGTATCCGAACATCTGCTTTACTTCGTGGCGGCGCAGCATCTCATGAATGACTTCTCCTCCGGTCATGCCGATGAAAGAGTGATCCATCTCTTCACCAGGTTGAACACCTGTTTGTCTTGATACTGAGCCATTGAAGTGTGAATGTGCTGGGAAGCTTGAGGGAGCAGGGGGGAGTGGCGCTTGGAATGCGGGCGACGGAACAGGTCGGCTGTGGTTTGCATGATATTTGATAGCAATAAACGGGCGGGAACATCAAGGCGGTTGAGAGCACAAGAGTAGCACGTCGAAGAGGGACGGCATAGTGCAGGAAGAGAGTACCATCGTCATACGAGCATATCGTTGTCATGTTGAAGGAAGCGGGTGAAATCGTGGAGTTGAGATTGTGGTGCAGGAAAAGAAGCTTTCACGGGTTAGCTGGGCGGAACCTAGCAAGGAGAGAGAGGAGCAGAGGTGCACGTACGTAGTTTCTACACTCGCTTTACTTGAAGGAGTGCCAGTGATAGATCGTCTCTGGTCTGAATACTGCTGGCTTGCAGTCCTGAGATTTTCTCGCTCGTTCTGGATCGACCTGATGCGACGCTTGACCTCGCTTGGAATAGGTGCAGCTTTACCGTCGTTGGCAGAGCTGGACGATGAAGCGGTGAAGTGACGTCTCTGTAGCTTTGAGAGGACTAGACGAGTAGGATAGACGACTGCTCCGGCTGTTGATGCGCTTCTTGCGATTGCAGGAGATCCTGCTGCTGCTGCTCGACCTGCAGCGGCGAGGCTGAATGAAGCCATGATTGTACTAAGGTAAAGGGCTCTTGTCGCACAGGGTGGATGCGATGTAGTATGTATGCTCTTCAATCCAATCCAATGCAAGCTTGTGCAGATTGTCCGCTCTCCAACCTGCTTCTCGCCTCGCTTGGGTGAAGACTGACTCAATCCTGCGTAAAAGCCGGGGCACGTCGAAAGCCGGACGAAATGGCGGCCCAGACTCTTGGTGGCAAATGCGATTCGCCACCATCTCACTCGAGTCCGCCTATCCGGTCATTCGCATTGTCTGCCTTGTAATCATATGCTGCTTTGATACAAGCTCACCTCTGGCACCTTCGACTTCGACACTTGGGATGTCATAGAAGATCCTACCGAATCTGCTCCCACTCTTCTGTGCTAACTCTCGCTCGGAGCGTGACTTCTGCAAGGCCGCGTATTACCTGCAGCTGGTTGCAGACTCTGTATCTCCATGCGCCTAAGCTCTTGCTCTTGCTCGGTGATTGCTATCTTTCAGTCGCGTGATGCATCGTTCTCCCTTTTACCTGCATACCTAACCGGCGCGGTCCATCTCCTGCTACTCGCCTCTGTGGCGAACAGGCAAAGCAAACGACCGTGACGGACAGTTGCCGTTATTTTCGCCATCTGCCTCATCTCTCCATGTTTCGAGCGACCCATGTCTAAAAAGCTTGCTGTCGTACTCCGTGTCTCTCCTCCAACCCGCTATTCGTTGCAAACTCGACACCGTTACTTTTTACTACTAACCCTTCCCCATCCGAAGTACACTTCTTCCGCACTACCAGCCATGACACGGTCTAGTCATTCATTTGCTGGAGCTTTCCGCTCCACTCTCTTCGCTATCTCCGCTACGCTCCTAGCCGTACCATTCATCGCACATCAGGTCGCCGCGATCTGGAAGCCATATGAAGGCTTCTCCGAGCCACCTGGATTAACAGTCAGATCTGACGATGGCATGAAAGAAAGAGACTACCAATGTCAAAACGAGAATGGAGGCATAGCTGGAGTGTCAAAGTATCCTCGTGACAGATACTTTGTGGATTGGACGCCTCTAGCCAATACTTTAGGCAAGCAATCTATCGCTTGGCGAATTAGTGAGTTGTCCTCGCTATCGGCAGACATTTGCGTACCATTCTCAAACTGACTGAATCAATTCTTGCTTCGCATATGGAAAGACGTCAAGTATGACGACACAACCACTTCCAAAATAACGAGAGTCCACACAGAGCTCCTAGAACCGGGCAGAACTACATTCGAGATGGGCTTTGGTCGATACAATAAGCACATCGTTGAAATAAATGGACATCAATACCCACTACCCGATTCGTTTACTCAGTTCTTCATTAGCGTCGGAGATCCTGATAATTGGAGTGATACTGTCCGGGCTGTTAATCCACGTGAGTTCTTCGTTCAAGTGCCCAAATGGAATGTGCTGCTACACAAGAGATACTAACTTAAGGTTTGTTTTTTGGATGTCAACTTTGCAGTTGTTGAAGATTGTGTCTGGCCCAATGTGGGGCAATAATACCTGACTGCAAATACTTGTAGCATATCTAAGTATCAGAGTACTGCCAGCTACTAGGTCTTTGCCCAATACCCAGACTTCCGCAATAGCCTCCGGCGTTGGTCAGCATGGGCACTGAATGGTTTTCACGATAGTAGTCAGTTGCGTGTGTGTTTCAGGCTTGGAGATCGTGCCTGGACAAGCGACACCCACATTGTGCAACGACCTGGCTTCAATGCCTCGAGGCAGCTTCGACTTGACGTCAGGTCGCCCTTTCTCCATTGCCGAGATAAGGCCCTATCGGTCTAGCTTGATGAGAGATGAGACAATGCCGTTGTAGAGCAATTACCGATTCGCCGCTGCGTTCAAGGTACCTTGCAAGATGAGGTCCTGCAGGACAATCTTAACCTTGCTCATTTTAGCGACTGTCTACACTACACGTGCATTGGCAAGGTGACACGCAGCACCGAAATGCTAGCGGTGTGCATTTTTAGAAAGTGATTGAGTCTGACAATGCAACTGTTGCTGCACTCTTCTTCAGCTGAACCAGCTCCGTGACTTGTAAAGCTCCGGCTCGCTTGCACGTTGTCAAAGCCGCATACTGATCCATGTCCGCTGACTTCGGCTTTTCAGCGGCATTTCGCTGTCAAAGGGACAAGAGGGTTAGTATCACTCTGGGACGGGTTGAACATGCAGCGAGCGTTGCTGTCGCCTCTTTTCTCTTCCCATTTTACATCATCAACACCTCACAATGAGACGCACATTTTTCGACATCCCACTGGCCCCATTCGTAGTATCAGTGCTACTTGCCCTTCAGCTACCAAAGACCGTCATCGCTGGCGTACGACAGCCATACACGAGCCCTCCTAGCGAACCCCAAGCTGGCCTCGTGGTAACCTCATGGGAAGGCATGAGGCAGGTAGATTGGGCATGTCAGCGCGAAAACGGGGAGCGCTACGATGATCATCCCTATCCTCGTGACCGCTACATGATCCGATGGTCAGACTTTGCGGCAAAGCTGCATGGCGACAACAGTAAGACCGCTTGGAAAGTCGGTGAGTCTCATTTTTTCTGTACCGCTATAGCGAGGACAGCGCTCATGTACACATTGCAGTGATCAATGCCGACATTGTGCGTTCTGATTCTGGGACGCCTCGCAGGAGCTCCGCCGTATACAGAGCGGTGCTTGAAGAGGGGAGAACCTCGCTCGAGATGGGCTTTGGCCAATACGGTGGAAGAATCGCCCATGCCAATGGCGAAGAGAAGACTCTCCCAGAAGATTTTGTGGGATTCACTATAACAGTCATAGATCCCAATGATGACGAGAAGTATACAACGGTTCGCACGGGTATGTCTTGCTCGCATGACAATTTAATGGTCGTCATTGATATGTTTGCTGTTTCTGATGCCGATAGATGTCGAAGACTGCGAGGCCCCAGCCCTGGTGGGCGAGACAAGGAGATGAGAGACATGAGCGGATCCTTTGATTTAGCTGGATTTGGTACCTAAACATTCTTTAGAAGATGTGTCTTCTATTGCTATGTCCACCGCAGGCGGTCTTCTTGTCGCCTATTGAATCATTGTGTTTACTTCTACAACCCTGTTGTGCTAGCTTCGTTTTGCGCCTGTTTCCGCCATTTCTGCAAATGCAAATTTCCTCTGTTCGATATGCGAGCTTTTCCACCCAGTCGACCGTTTCCAAATCCTTGCCTCCGAATACGTTGCTCGTCAAAGCAGGAAATTGGTAGCATTGTGACACTTTCATGGTTTTGGTCAGTCTGCGAACGAGGCTGTTATCGACCAATTGCCTGACTCCCAGCGTTCTTCACTGTCGATTGTGAGCTGATGGTGGGATGTTCCATCGAATTCCTCACGAGCTGCTTCTAGGACAAGTGCACGCAACTCTCCAGCCGTGAAAAGGTGATAGTATCGCTGAAACACAGGCGGTATGCTGTCTTGAGCTGCTTGTGCTGAGTCCGACGGAGCTTCTGTCGTACTTTTCTTCTGCTGAGCCGGCTGAAGCTTCCATGGCACGAATACATCCTGCCTTTTCGTTTCGGACAGCTCCAGACTTGACAGCATGTTCGCCGCTGATTCTAGCTTGTCCATGTCCCTCTGTCTTTTCAGATATGGTTTCCTTTCGCTTTCTGTGGCATCGGCGCTAGCGGTGTGATCAACGGGCGGTTCCTGCTCTACTGCCCACACTTGAATGAGTAGCTTGCCATGCTTCTTGTTCAGTGCGCGAAGCATCGTCCGTATAGCTTGTCTCCGCCGGGAGGGTGTAGTGAAATGATGTATTGTAGCGATAGATATGGCGAAATCGAATGTACCTTCTCGCCATGGCATATCGATAGCATCGCCGACCAGGACTTCATGCGAACGTTCTTTAGCAATCTTGACGAGGTTGGAAGAGCGATCTAGACCGAAAGTGATGACAGATGAGTCGAAAGAGCTAGAAGCGCTAGGAAGTGCTGTGTCTTGAGGTAGGTCTGCTTCTGTGGCTTTGCCTTTCCCCTTGGCTTTCGATGTGCTTGCTACCGGTGAAATGGCACTTGACGTAGAACGGGGTTGCAGTACGCTTCTCAAGCCTAAATACTTTCCATTCCCACATCCTGCATCTAAACCCAAGGAACCAGCGGGGAGGCTTTCAAAAAATTGCGTAATGCCAGGCCACGGCTAAAATATTGCACATTTTGTGTATAACGTTGCGTAGATAGAGCGCGAATGCAGGGGAAAAATAAGGCAGAATCACTGCCGTGTAAGTCAGCCAGAGTCAGAGTATAAAGCTCATTTAAGAGCAAGCCTACCTTGTATCTCGTGTTGGAGAAATGTGATGCTATCGTTTCATAGACTTGATGCACATATTGAGCTTCGTCCTTGCGTGCAAGCTCGTCGAGCTCGGTCGATGTTGGGCCCGACATTGAACGGCGAGAGAGATCCGGAAGGAGGCCTTCAGAATGTAGGTGTACGCATCTATGTCCTTCGCTATCCTATGACGATGTAAGCGCAAGACGACTTTCAGCTCGGGCTGCAGACATGGACAGTTGCAGGATGATCGACTTTTCTACATGCAACAATCTCCAACTGCAAAATGAAACGATGATACCCTTTCGTCCATGCCATCGCAACATAGCAGTCATCAACGTTCTCCAGAAGTGCTTGCTCTTGGCTATAGTCCTGCTTTCCGCAAGTCAGTCGAGCGCATGCGCAGCCATCATTGCGGCAGATGTCATGTTCGACTTCGAAAGCGTCTATCATACCGCCTACGAAGCGCTACATTCACCAAATCAATACAGCCCGCAACATATCCTTCTGGAATCAATCTGCCTTTAGTGTGGGCGTGGACTAACTGAAGTCGAGCCTCAGCGTCTTCTAGCCTGTCAAAACTGCCCGTAATGGAACGCGAGCAAGCATTCGACAAATCCGGGTGTCACCCACACGGCCTTGCACAGACAAGGGCTGAAGGGCTCAGTTCCTCTTTTCGTCACGTTTGTAGGGTTAAACAGCTTTTCAGATCAAGCCTGTTGCACGCTTTCATATTGTGCCACCCGCCCAACTTCCATCTGCGTGGAATACCCACTCCAGTCTACCCACTACCGTGAAACGATATCATTGTGCCGCTTGAACATCGAGAAGCAGGTAGCGCAATGTATACATTCCTGCTGGTTGTGGTTGTGTTCCCCTTGTTCAATTTCATCTCTTCCTCAATTGCAGCTGAAGCAAATGGACTGGTTGTTGTACAAGCCAGTCTCCCGCTACGCAAATGCGATGCCAATGAGCAGCCATACTCATTTAACTACTTCAAGGTCGACTGGAGCAAAGTACCTGACTTTCTAGTAATCGAAGGCGACTGGCACCTTCGTGAGTAGTCACAGCATTTGCTAAGGTACAATGACGCTAACGCTGCAAGTTCCATCTACCGTCCGCTTCCCACTTTGAACGGCGACTACTTACGCGATTTCCCCAACGAAAGAGATAATTGTGTCCCTCGAAAGTGGTGGTCAACCGCAGACATACTTTGATGAAAAGTTCGGAAGTGATGTTTTGACAGACTCGACCAAGTCACTCACTTTTACAGTGAACTACGATGACGGAAAACACTATGTGAGGCGAGTCGGATCTGAGGGCTATGTACAATACGAGGCACCTCCTCTTAAGTGGGGTTTCGTGATCAATGATCTGAGGGCTGCGGGCACGCATGCTTTTATCGAAGAAGGTAGGTCTACCTGCAAAAAGTTTTCCCCAACGGTATTCAAGTAGCTAATGCACGGGAACGGGACCCTTCACGGTGTTGCATAGAAACAAGACTGTCTTGTCAGAAGGCCTAAATGACAGTCATTACATCGATGTTTCCGGCACGCTCCAACCGTCAAACAAGATTGGTTTCCTGTTGACATAGCACAAAGCTTATATCGCTACCGATTGCTCAGATCCTGACTTTGTGACTTTGCTCTGCGACTAATGTCTCATCTGGTCGTTAGACTCCCCCTCTCTTTCATTACACATCCGAGCTCATCCACGGCTTTTGCCGCGACTGATCCGAAAATCCCTTGATGGCTATATATCGTCTCGTGGAAGATATCCTTTTTGGCAGTGCGGTCCTTCATCGCTTGAGGCGGAAGTGATACATACGCTATGTTTCTGCTTGACTCTAAACTCATTCGCCGGGCGATACGGTCTGCTTTAAACCCCAAAAACCTCAACTGTAACTTAAGCTGGAACCGGTCGTCAACTCGAAGGTCCTGAAGAATGCGATCTCTAGCTATCCTCACACTCTTTCCTGTCTTTCTGAGCTTTGTCAACTGCCAATGCGAGCCACCATCCTACACGGCACCGGAGCAGGGCAAACTGCAAGTCATACGTTCTGATTGTACCGCAGGTCGGGACTGTACAGCCGATGAAACGCCTTGGGACTACTTCCGAGTCAACTGGGCTGGAATTTCTGGTATTACGGACGACTGGGAATTGAGTGAGTGGGTTGCTCGAATGAAGCTGAGCATAAATAAAGTCGAGGCTGCGGGGTTTCCGTTATTTTACTAATTGCAACTCGTCTTGGGTGCTGGCTTCGCATCTGTTTGTTTCTCTTACAAACGCTACAGTGATCTTGTACAGTCGAAGTGACACCTTGCAAGCACCAAAATATATGCACGAAAGTTTCGGTGGAGGCATACTTAAAGCAGCTGCATCGAAAAAGTACCTTGATGTCATGGTATACTATCAGGGTGGCAAGGCCTACGCGAAGCATCAAGGGAAAGACACTGAGCTGGACGGACCTCCAAGCCAATGGGCTTTCCTCGTTCAAAGTCCAACGGAGGTGCACGACGCCGTCTATATCGGTGAGTGCAACGTTGCTCTTCGGTCTGTCGCGGACCAACTTAACTGACTGCACTGGCTACAATCCAATCAATTGTATCGCTTTCAGATGCGACTTTGGACTGCAACATGTAGCAGAGCCGTACGTCCAAAGAGCTAGCTAGACGAGGTGGCTCTTCCTCTCGCAAATGTTTCGTTGATGCTCATACCCTTCCGCCCCGCCCATCACTAGCACCAGTCGGTCTGAAATGCGAGAAAACATTGTACGTGACCTCCAATCTTGAACCTCTTTTGTCTAAGCTCTGTAGATGAGTTGTTCAGAAGGCTTAAGGGATGCATGTTGCTCATGCCCTGTAGATATGGATGATCTTCGATCGCCTTGCGGTGCCGCTTTGCCGGTTTGACGCTTGGCATCCAACGAAGTTGCCGCTGTCACAACTGCAAGTCTACTATACCAAGCTACATGAACTCCATCTGCCGCTGTATTACGCGCACTTCACGTCTTCAGCGCTCATTCCAGCTATCTTCGAACTTCAAGCGAGCTGCTCTGCATACAGCTCGATCATCATCATCGTCCAGTAGCATACTAGCTATTCCATCGCTACAAGTCAGTCAGAGCAACAGCAGTAGCTTTTCGCCACGAAGCAGCAGAAGAACGTTCATGGCTACCACACCTGAGGATGTCGGTCCTGTCGAGAGATCTATACGGACGAAGGTAGGTTGATGTCGTGTCAAAAAGTGACTGATCATCACGGTACAGATTGCTTACGGACTGCCTCTCATAGCTTACGGAGACCCTGAAGCCTGTACACTTGGAAGTATCGAATGATTCGCATCTTCATGCGTGGGTTGCTTGAGATCATCTGGCCCGCAGTATATTCAAAGACTGAAACTCGCGACTTGATCAATAGGCATCATGCAGCTATGCGTGCGCAAGGCGGAGGAAACGGTGAATCCCATTTCACGGTAGAAGTAGTCAGCTCAGAATTCGAAGGAAAGGTGAGTATTCTACACAGCTCTGCCACTGTTATATCGCTGCAATTGCTGAAATTGCAATGTGCATTCTAGCGCCAAATGCAACGGCATCGATTGATTTACTCGACATTACAAGCTGAACTTGATGGTGGCCTACACGCTCTCGTCATCAAAGCCAAAACTCCAAAAGAAGCGGGCATGGAAGCGTCGGAAGGCACAGAGGCTCCTCCTGCTTCGGGCGGAGAACAAGCTGCTGCTGGTCCATAAAGCGATGGCATGGGTGATACTTGATGGAATGCGCGTCGGAAGACATAGGACGTAGCGTTATGATACAGTAATACGATTGCATGAGATTGACCATACAGCTAGTGCTTACTCCTCCGGATACACCATCTTCTTCGTCACTCCTCCATCAACGACCATTTCTTGACCCGTCACGAAGTCACTCTCTGCCAAGAACAAGACAGCTTTATATATGTCCTCGACTTTACCCACTCTTCCAGCAGGGTGCCACCGATGATCACTTTCCGTCAGGCCATCCTCCCATTTGATTCCCTTCTCATCAGCTTCCTGGTTCTCATTCTCCACATTGATCCAGCCAGGTGAGATCGCATTAACGCGTATGTTATGTTTGTGCCCTAATGAAATGGACATTGATTGAGTTAAGCCTATCAGGCCTGCTTTGCAAGCACTATAAGCTTCGTGGTTGTCTTCTGCTTGATGTGCTCTCGTAGATGATATATTGATGATTGATCCTGGTTTGCGTTGTTCGCCCTCCTTACTGCCTTTCAGCATTGATGTACACAGTCGCGAAAGGAGGAACGGAGCAGTCAAACCAACTGCTACTTTAAGATCCCATTGCTCTTCAATGTTCGCGTCGAGGTCATCCATACTCTTTCCGTCATCCCAGATATGTGGCGTGGCAAAAGCATTGTTAACCAGTAGGTCGAGCTTATTATTGAAGACTTTTGAAATCTCCTGCACTGAAGAGTGAATTGCTTTCCTATCACTTAGATCGACAATCTTGGAATAGAAGCGTGTCGTCGAAGATGAGGAAGAAGAAGCCCATTCTTTTGCTCTTTCGCTCGTATTGCGTAGTTCGGCTTCGTTCGAGTCAAGTGCGTATACGGAATGACCATTTTGCAGTAGGAGCCGGACTAGGCCTCTTCCTATACCTCTCGCCCCGCCAGTGACGACCACATTCATCATGCGCTGTGTTGCTTGTTGGTCAGCTGCTGAGCTACGTCAGGCTTGATTGCAGTCACGCTTGATTAACGGTACCTATGGTCAGGGCAGGTCGAAGACAGCAGGTATTCAGTCAGTGCTTTGACGGAGTGCAGAGTGACTGTCGACGAAGAGAACAAGCTACAACATTGGCTCGAATGTAAGCATGAGATGTCGTGGTATCGAGGCTGCCACAGCAGGCGATCGCGTGCGCAAGAGCTGGGGAGGTCTAAACCATGAACGCAAGTCGCGCGTGCAGGCGTAATAGCAAGTCACTGGATCTCAGTGTGACTCTCTATTGCCTTCTTGACACAACACTGCTGTCTTCATTGCGCGTTGGTGATGTACAGAGTTGTGCACGCATTCGATTGCCCGCCTTTTGTAGCTGTCGAGAGGCGTGAACAGGCTGCCATTGTAGCCTCTTGACCGATTCAAGCATCAACTACGACGACACACATGAATACATAGCACACACTGCCTCCAGTCATGATCAGCGGGGTCTTCATCTACTCGCTCAAAGGCGAGGTCCTCATCAGCAGGGTGTTCCGTCCAGAGATCAAGTAGGTGCAGGATGGATGCAATATCCATACATATGGCTAGCATCCATACTGATGATGATGATGATGCTTCAGACGCTCAATAGCAGAGATATTCAGAATACACGTAGTCGCAAATCCATCAGTCAAGAGTCCCATCTTGACTCTGGGCAGCACGACCTTCTTTCACGTCCGCCACTTGAACATATACATTGCATGCGTGACAAAGAGCAATGTGAACGCTGCGCTTGTGTTCGAGTTCTGCTATCGCTTAATCAACATTGGAAGGAGCTACTTTGGTAAACTCGACGAGGAGAGCGTCAAGAATAACTTTGTTCTCATCTATGAGCTGCTGGATGGTGGGTCCGACTTGCTTGGCCTGACTTCAACCCTCTTTGCACTGAAGCAAGCAAGCACACACACTGACTTTGGGTTGGATTCCTGATTCACAGAGATACTGGACTTTGGGTATCCGC
The DNA here is from genome assembly GCA_023628255.1 of Cystobasidium sp. 2NF920. NCBI lineage: Eukaryota > Fungi > Basidiomycota > Cystobasidiomycetes > Cystobasidiales > Cystobasidiaceae > Cystobasidium > Cystobasidium sp. 2NF920. The sequence goes on from JAMALA010000021.1 coordinate 254,748, forward strand.
AAAACTCGGAAACGGATACCTTGAAGATGTATATCACGACGGAAGGCATAAAGAGTGAACAAGCAGTGGTGCGTCATGGCTATACATGCCGAGACATGTCATCTATATTTGTACAGGAGCTGATGCAGGATCACCCTATAAACTTTATACCTCATTGCGCAGCGCGAAGACTCCTCGAAGATCACGATACAAGCTACTGGAGCTACTTCGTGGCGCCGTTCAGATGTTAAATACAGGAAGAACGAAGCATTCGTGGACGTCATCGAGAGTGTCAATCTTCTCATGTCGAGCAAAGGTAGAACCAATTTTTACTTGCCCCATCATCGCATGTATTTTCGCCTATACTGACGTCTTCCCAATTTACTTCACGCTAGGCACCATTCTCCGAGCAGACGTAGACGGCCAGATCTTGATGCGAGCCTATCTCTCCGGAACACCAGAATGCAAATTCGGCTTGAACGATAAACTGGTACTAGACAGACGAGCAGCTTTAGCCAACAAACTTGCAGCTACATCAATAGATGGTCCCGATAATCCAGCTGTTGAATTGGACGACTGTCAATTCCATCAGTGTGTCAAGTTGGGTAAATTTGATAACGATAGAACCATATCGTTTATACCTCCTGATGGTGAATTCGAACTTATGAGGTGAGGGACAACCTTCCATAGCTACTTTACGTAAGTAATGCTGACGAGTCTTTCGTCGTGCAGATATCGCTCGACTACCAATGTCAATCTACCATTCAAGGTACACCCAATAATCGAAGAAGTAGGCAAGACGAAAGTAGATTATACGATACAAGTTCGAACGACATTCTCCTCCAAATTGGCAGCTACAAATGTCGTTCTCAGAATACCTACACCGCTCAATACCGCCAAAGTAGACTGCAAAGTCTCGCTTGGTAAAGCTAAATACATAGCGGCGGATAATATGATAGTGTGGAAGTAAGTTCTGCCAATGTTCTTCTTCTCCTCGATGACATTCTCGGAGGCTTATTTATGCGTTCTTGGAAATGCTTTAACAGGATACCACGCGTACAAGGCCAATCAGATATCACATTTACAGCAGAAGCAACACGGACAAGTACGACAATGCAAAAAGCATGGTCAAGGCCTCCGATATCAGTCGACTTCCAAGTATTGATGTTCACATCTTCTGGATTGATGGTTCGATTCTTGAAGGTTTTCGAGAAGAGCGGTTATAATTCTGTTAAGTGGGTTAGGTATTTGACGAAGGCGAACGGAACGTATCAGATAAGAGTGAGTGATCCTTAGGTTGAGTTCCCGGAGCATGCCAATACTGACTCTAAAACTGCATCGCCGCAGTTCTGATTTCTCACGCTGCGAGCTGTATAATCATTATCCCGGCACAATCTATGTTAGCTGTCTTATCCGATGTTGTCAACGAGGTGTACTATATTCTCTTCTTCGCCAGTCAATCTTGTTGTGCCTACCTCCGCAAGCTCCGGTGCTGCTGTACTTGTCGTCTTCCTCGTCATCAAGCTAATCCTCCAAATACTTAGGCTTTCGTTGAAAGAAACGGCTAACGCCGGACAATATAGTACTAGTTATGAAACGACTTGTAGCATCATAAACGGCTTGAGTTGTAGGTAATAGTAATTATATTGTTATATTGATGTATTCAGTGTGCTCACCGATAGTATGTCGATATGCTCATGGCACAATTGTACTAAATCTAACGAAGTCCTGACGTCCGTTTAGCCAAGTGGTGCTTGCACTCTGGGTTAAAAGGTACTCGCATAGCATTAGCATTGCCAAGTCAGGACTTCACTACTGCTACACTCATGGTCTATACACCTCCTGGCTTGGTTAATGACCTGCGGGGTAGTGGGGAATGGACGCTCGCTTTCCAGATGGTAAAACAAATGGAAGGTGCCCCGAAGTTTTTCCTTTTTTTTTTACTAGATGACGAAATGATACATCCGGAGGCCCAGGGTTCGAATCCAGCTGCAAGCAGAAAAGTAATTGTTAATCTACTCTTTTGCCTCTAGAACCGTCCGTACGTTCGGCTGTGAGCCGTGCGCATTGCACTCGAGGGGGGTATCTCGTTTTTGAAAGTCAGCCGGAATAGAACGATAAGAATGCAATGCTTGCCGAACTGAGCAAAGACAATGTATATACTGACATTGGTAAACCTTTTAGTATGTAGGAACCAGCGCCGTTCCAACGGAAACCTCGTTTTGAGCATGAGAGGTGACCTCTTTGACTTGAGCGCGGCAGTCCATCGCAGCGAAAGCAGGGATCACGTGTAAGCGACGCCATTAGAACATGCCTCTATGGAGGGATCTTTTCCCCATTAGACCTCTTCAGTGTAGGCTCCCAATCTGGCCCAGCAATGAATCTGTTCCATCTTACTTCTGCTTGAATGGGCTGTCCCCCTCATCTCGCTTGTCTTCAGACAGTCATTCAAAACCCTCGATTGCGTCGAGCGGTTCAGCAACAACAGGAGCAGCATCTACGGCCGCAACAGCGCCAACAACTGTACGACCATCGAGTTCGCTGTCGCATTACAGACCTTATGGCTCTTCAATGACACTGGCATCAATGGCAACAACAGCAGTTCAAGTTTGGGTCGAATACCTATCGTCGGCGGATCTACAGGATCAAGCTCTAGATCAACAGTACAACCTGTTACACCTTATGGCTCTACCTTTTCAAGCGGTAATACAACATCAGCTGGTCCGTATGGACGTAGCTATCCGTACAATATACCTTCAACATCAATGCAGGGTTATAACCTACCTCCTCAAGCATCAACATCGTCTTCCACGTCGCAGCGGCCGCAATCATGTGTAACAAGAGGTTTTGAATATTGGTGTTCGGGAAATGATGTTATGCTGTTGCATTGCAAGATGATAGAAGGCGTGAATGACTTTATTGAGACTGCCGATTACAATAGCGCGTCTACGGAACTGAAGTGCGCGTTAGGAAGCTAAAGATGCGAGAAACTACGAGAGAGCGATATTGACACTCTTGAGTTGCAATGCCGGAAGGCGACTAATGTGGTGAACTATCGGATGATTGTGGCTGTTCCAGGTTCAATCTCTCCTTCCGAGTCCGTATCGCCTAAAGCCTTGTTGCGTCGCCCCGCAGAAGACCGCCTTCTCACGCCAGGTGCTCCTCCGAAGTCGTGCGACGGGGTAGCCAGCTTCTCTGATGTAGAAGACGTTGCATTAGCAATGGGTAGCTGCCTAGGTTCAGGAGTAGGTGAGTCCGGGTAAAGCTGTCTTGCAGTTCCAAAAGAGGCCATTCGAGGTGTGTCAGCAGGTTGATCTGCCATTCCAATAGCCAATTCTTCAGTTTCATCGTCTTCGTCATTTTGGGTGATGTTGTTATGGTACAGTCTAGGGTCGGATATGGATTCAGGTAAATTGCTGATACTGCTGCCGTAAGAATCGTTATCGTTCGCAGTAGAGAAGTCGGGTCGTTGTGCATTAGTTGGGTCGATGGAATCGCGATGTGAAGTCAGGGCTGTCATGTAATCTTCCTCGATTTCTTCAGTGTCAACCGGAACTGAGGTGAGCTTGCCGTGTCTGGCTAGCAGAGAGAATGGGTCAAATCAGAACGACCATATCGAGACATGAAGGCGACTGAGCGGGAGACAGCCGCTGCTTCCAGGGTGGCATGTCCAGCACCTACGCTCAGATGCGCACAAGGTAAAAGTATGACGCACCTGGTGAGTTCTGCTCATCATCATTGATATGTGTATCCTCTAAGCCTGCATTGATGCTAGCTACAGATGAAGCTTCATCATCTGGAACATCCGGTCTCGAAGATGTAATGCTTCTATGAGACATATTGGGTGAACCGACAGTTTCAGGGCTCAAGGCACCTTTAGGCACATCTTCAGGTCCAGTCTCTCTTCTGTCGCGGAAAGACAGAGAAGACGGCGAAATGTTGTTTGCGCCGGATGACGTTGGGAAAGCGATCTTAGACGCAGCAGGTGTAGAAGCTGCGCACACGTGCTCGCCAAGTTGGACAAGCGAGACTCTGGCACCGCAGTCTGAGCACTTGACGAGTGGCATGCCATCTTCATCTGTTTCATTTTCTTCATCGGCAACATCGACAGGCAAGAAATCCTGTTTTTCTGCCAGTAAAGCATCGAGGGGACTAGTCTTTCCAGAAGTGGGTGCAGCGTTAACTTTCGATCTTGAAGGTGTTGATGGTGGTTCTCCGAAATTCGTATCACGCGTCGGAGACGGGATCTTGATACCTGCCAGCTTCTTAGCTTTGCCAGTATCGTTCTGTGCATCGAAGCTCTCAAGATTCGTATCGGCAAGATCGCTCTCTGGATGAGAGGCGATAGAGTTGGCTGTGCTCGAGCGTTTCAATCGATCTTGAGGAGAGAAAGCCGATGAGCTGGTGCGACGACTTGGTGATTTGAATGCTGACGAGATAGGCGGTGGTGACGTGGGCAACCTATCTGATTCTGCGGCATCGGCATCATCTTGAGGTGCAGATGATGCAAGATGAGTGAGTGAGATGGAAGGAGGCAAAGCGGTCTCTTCTGGTGGAGGTGAGATAACGGCGGTAGTAGATGGTTCTTCAAGTGTATACTTGTCGAGCTCTTCAGCTGCGCGCTCAACGGCTTCCTGCGGAGGTTCCTGAGCATCCGCAGTAGCAGCAGAAGGTTGTAGGCTGTCCTTGTGAAGGTCACTAAGTTCCTCACTGACTGAAGTGAGAGCGACCTGTGCCTTCTCATCATGTGGAGTAGATGCTGTGTCTTCGAGTTTGACGGATCCGGCTGTTTCGTCTTCGTTGGCTGTAGTTTCCCCAGAAGATGATGCGACGTCGCCGGCTACTGAGCCAGCTTCAACGTGCAGAGAAGATAAGCTGATACTTGACATTGGCGTTCGTAGACCGGTAGAAGTAGAGTCATCACCCCCATACGGAGAGTTGGAATGTGCAGTACTATTGCTGCTGGCTCGAAGTGCAGCCAGAGGAGCAGGAAGGAGAGATGAAGCTGTAGAGGTCGCAGTTGCACCAGAGATAGATGTGGAGGTTGCAGAGGTACTGTTGGAGTTGGTAGAATCGGAGCGGGGTATGTGAGGACGAGAAGACGAGGTAGGCAGTGTTCTAGATTCGGCATTTCCGCTTCCAGTACTATTGACGGTAGTCGAGCTTGCGCTTCTGATTCCAGCACCGGGTACAGCACCAGGCACAATGACAGAAGGACTCTGCATAGGTGATACAGCTCTTCCAATTCCAAGCGAAACAGCACGGTGGCCATCTCTTCCTGATCCACCTAGATTTCCAGCTCTGGTACCACTACTAGCAGGAGGAGCAGCTCCAAGACCAAAAGAGCCTTTGACCTCCAGCGGTTTCTCACCTTCTCTATCGAAGCGAGAACGGAGATTCGATAAATCTGCATGCGGAATATGCTTTGCTTGATCTCTTTTGGACGCGTTCGCTGCTAGACCACTTTCGAAAGCTGCTATCTTGGACTTGAACGCGCTGCCACCGCTTGAGCTGGAATGTTTCGAGGGCGAAGGAGCGGGAGACTCAGAGGGTACAGAAGACATCTTGCGTGTTCTTGGTGGGGACTGTATACGTGTGTCGTATATTCAGAGATCTTGGCAGACCTCACGCAACACGAAGTCCGCGAGCTCGCTAAAAGTGCCAGTTCTGTCACCAAGATAGTGGACAAGCAGGAACGCGGCAAGGGGAGGGCAAAGGGCACAGTGGAAATCAGCACAGCATTACATACGTCCACAGACCTCGGGCTCACCTAGAGTATGGCTGCTGCTGCTTTGCTATCTCGTCTGTCTTCAAAATTGCTAGGCTGCTATTGCAGTGACGCGCTTTTGAAGGTGACAATAGCTGTCGGCACTCTGTCGAGCAACTAGAATGCGGCGAGGAAGTAGAAGCTGTGGTGGTAATATTGCCTCCTTCTTGAAGGATGAGTCTGCTTCGAGTGCGTAGAAGAGTGCGCGAGAACAAATGAAAGAGGTGCATCCACCTGTGCAAATGCCTGGCTGCCGCTTGCCCGGATGTACGCCACATCGTATGCAATGGTGCTGCTTTTCACTTTATCAGAAGAACACTGAATAAAACGACTCGCATGAACATTTACACTTCCCATAGCACCATCTCATTGCAATAAAGCGAATATTAAAGGCTAGAACGGTACCCGTAAAGAAGCTGGCGTTCGAGAGCTAGGAAAAGCTAAGAGACATCGCATATACATTAGGACAACAAGAGAGTCATCATAAACGAAAAGCCTTTTCTGAAATAGGCTTCGGATAAGGGAATAGGACGGATGCTAGATTTGCTTTTGGATTGAATTGAACGAAGTTTGAGGAGGGGCCTGTGACGACCGTGACACCTGCGACGGAATATAACGACAAGAGAACGCGTCCGGCACTCGTACTAGTGACCGCCTGGCTTTCCATGTAGACCATATCTGTGGTTGAGGTCTTAGTCTCCTGCTCATTTGTAATGCTAATGGAGTAGAGCTTACTTGTCTTGGTAGTTGACTTCGCGTCGGAAGAGCAGGATGTGAGGTTCAGGTGCTACGCATAACAGGGAGAGTAAGTCAGTTTCGGTCATTGAGATATACTGAGTAACTTGACAAAAGCTAGTTCTCGAAGTGATTCAAGCCGTCTGGGCGACAGAATGCCTAGTCGCAAAGAAGCGTACCGTGTGTCTCATCTGAGAGGACAGGCCATGTGATTCAGCTTGGAACGAGTCCAGGTTATACTGCATTTGAACTTACAGTGTTCCCATCCCATTGACTGTGTGATACCAATACCTGTAAGAAACCGCAAGGCTGTCTTAGCGAGAGATCATCCGTCCTTTGACTGATCATCCTCGACCAACCTCTCCATTCCTGTATGAACGGCAACAATCAGCAATGGTACGCGTATATCGGTCATCCGTTCCAGTACTGACCTTATCCGACAGTAGTCTCAGCGTTCCACTCTCCTCAAAGTATTCGGGCTTGATCTGCTTCAACCTATAATTATTTCCGGACGCGTAAAGCCAGCCAGAGTCAGCTTGAGGGAACACGATAAACAAAGGTGAAACAGCTTGGTAAAAGGCTGGACTGACAGTGCTTTTGGTAGAATGACGTGCCTATACTCCCATTGGTCATCTGAGTATCGACTGTTCAGGTGATTACGGGTTTGCCGTTCATTTGTATCGATTTGCAAAGATTGTTTGGATGGGATATACGGGTGGACAAACAAGTCATTAGTTGGTCTTGATTGACAGGACGGGGTCCGTGCAGGCCGTCACAGACGAGCCACTCACTCGCTATAGTGGATACGTGCTACGTGAAATAAATGCATTCAATGTCAGTATGCTGTCTCCCTTCTGTCCTGCTTTGCTACTCCTCTTGTGGACCTGGCTGTTCCGCCCATAGCGAAAGAGGTCCCAGCCCGTCAAAACTGCCTCCACTCACCCACTAAGTCTTGATACGTCTCACCACCCATGATTATGTCGTAAAATGTTCTTGAGCAGGTCGATAAAAGAGCGTGCTGTAGCTAGTATCAGATTGTCAGAGAGGTGAAAGGTCAATGTGGCAGTCTTGTCGCGACTTCTCGATCATCCGCCGACAGCAGTGATCCTTTCTTTGACCAGCTCATCTATACTCTTATGAAAATATGCTGATTAATTCTGCGGAAGATCAAACGAGCCGATGCTCACTCGTAAGCCCACTGAACGCTCTGCGATAACGCTGCGCACGAGCATCAGCAACGAGAAGCTTGATTGTATTCCTGTTCGACAAGAACGCACGCACGCCCTGGTAACACTGTTGCACACCTTCATCGCTCCAATCAGGACTTACGTTAAAGTTATCTTGGCTGGTGTCAGAAACGGCTCCCCTTTGGCAGATCCCCTGCCCGTACCATCTTTTTATGTGGAAAGACCATATCGGATGCGCGACCAGACGCAAATGCACCAAGTCTCTTTAGAAATAATGCACTTCGAAGGTGATAGTCAGGCGGCAACGCATATTTCTAGTCTAGGACCTTACATTCTGAGCAGCATCTGTAGCTTCCTAGACTCCAACACGAATATGCGCTTCTCGAACCTAAGTAAGCGGAGATCAAAGCTGCAGTACATGCTCTGTGGGAAATGAGGTGACCTGACAACTCGCTTTCTGTTTCAAAGTCAACGTATGCCTTGTTTCTCGAGCCTTCTATTATCATGTTCAGCCCCTAATCTACCGTTACGTCAGCTCACAAGTACACCTTCACCAAAGTTACCGATTATTACAATATCGCAAGGCCAACCCTGACAGGCACCAACATGTTCAATGCATGTCCATATTCACCTGGGAAGTGCTGAATTTTCATGAAGAGTTACTGTACCTGGTGGAGCCGGAGAGTCTCGAATTACAGGCCAGCTCCGATGCGTTTCGACGCATATTGACCAGCGCTTCAGTCTTGTTCCGCAGCCCTGAACAGCGCCCACTCCGCCATCTTCATCTTTACCCTCGGTGGGTTACACTTGAACAGCTTCTCAAGGAACTCGCTTCAGTGCACACGCAAGAGGACAAGGGTACACAGCAAACAGTCCGTCACGGCACCGAAGACCAAGCCATGCGCCTCTTCGCACAGCGGCTGCCTCATCTGACTAGCTTGCAGATTTCAGTTGACAACGTACATATACTGCACACCCATTTAGAGCCGCCGTCAGCCCAGATCCCAACAGGATGGGCACCTGCCAGCCTGACTTATCTATGTCTCACATTCTCAGTCACTACGAAGCTGCTCAGCGCGATCCTTTATAGCACACCTACCTTGCTGAAGCTGTCAGTATCACAAATATTGGAGGCAGGTGAACTAGATCTTTGCCGATTGACTCCCAAGCTCGAGCTTTGTCGTGTCGTATCTGGCTGGATGACCGACAGACATTTGAAAATCTCATGGCTCTCTACCATACGAACAGTACATCTCGGGCGTTTCTGGTCGAAGCTGGTCGGGTTATTAGCTGGCTTGCCATCTTCTGCAACATCGATATACTTGAAGGAAATGTGGCCTGTTCGCGATAAAGGCCAATGTGCCGTACTTCTGACAATTCTTGAAAAGACAAGCACTACCATCTGGCTGCGTCAGAGTTGTGATCAGAGCTGGAGACTTCCAATAGAGATGGCCGAACTGTTCTATCGCTTTCCAGGTCGAGTGAAGATGTTTGTTATTGCCTGATTACTTATTAAGGACGTTTCAAATCTGATTATTGAAGGTCTCCGTAAGAACAAAGCGCAGGTGGATTATAATCTATGGCAGGTGCTATCATAGTATATGACCAGATCGAGGGGTGTCTTCGTCCACTTGGATTTCTCGACTACTTACCTGTAGACCATCCGAGTGCGAGGTGATCTTGTTGCTTAGGTCAAGTCCAGGCGATCCTTTCGGGATTTCCTCGTCTACAGCAGTCAGACTGCTATCTCTGAGATTACTTTGTACCTGTTGCCTTTCCATCCTCTCCTTTCCAGCTTTGCTCTGCTTACCGAGCAGAGTTACTCGGCCCTCAGACCATCGCATGTATACTAAGGCTCCGATGACGCTGAACCAGTAGAAGACATATGACAGGATTGTCCCAATGGAAGCATTGTTATTCCATCCTAGAATAGCATTGAAGATTGACCAACCATACGAGCCCGTCTTATTCTCGGGGCTGCAGCAGTTTAAGCTGTGCGGAGGTTGCATAAGTCAGCCACTAGCTCAACTATTGCTCAATTTGGGATTAGGTGACTTACTGCCAAACATTGCCATGTACGCTGTACGAGCCGGGCCCAGTGCCAGTCTCTGCAACGTCTCCGCCAACCAGCTGAACATATTTATAAGTCTCGAAATATCCAACGGCTTTCGATAAGAGGCCTGCTCCAATCAGCAGCAAAAAGCATGTTGAAGCGACCAAGAAGATAGACAGATCTGCGCAGGGGAGTCGTGAAAGTGAGTTAAGCTTTACAAGCGTAATAAGCGTGATCATGGAACCTACTCAATCGGGACGATGATTTGTATAACAGGTAGCCGACTGCAAGACCGGCAGCCAGACCACAGATAGCTGCCAGCGGAATGGACGAGCCGGGTTCGCCAAGTGAGACACCACCCAAGAAAACTACAGCTTCTAGTCCCTCGCGAGCAACAGTGATAGCTGGCAGAATTAGAAGAGCGTATTTGGTTCCCAAGGATCGCTTGACTTTCACGCTTTCTCCTTCAACGGCAGCTGGGATAGGCGAAGGGAAGTTGTGAAACGTAAGCGTGGCTGCATCATAGTCCGAAGAGGCCCGAGCGGAGGAAAATTCATTGCAAGCTTACTTTGTAGTTTGTCCTGCTGCTTGACAAACGCTTTTTCAAGCTTGATTTTCCATTTCAGCTTGGCACGATCCATGCGCAAAAAGCCGAGAGCCATGACCCAGATCATTATGCTTGCTACTAGAGCGAAGACGCCCTCCCAAATGTCCTCTGATTCGCCATAAAGATCCCTGACTTGAGTATAAAACACGGCGATGAAAGTGGCACCTCTGCGTGAAAGTAACGAGAATTTGGCGTATTCGTCAGCCCAGGGTTGGGTCGAGACGGCATCGAATGGAGCGACACTCACACTGCCAATGCGATTAACAGACCAATTCCTGCACCAGCGAAGATTTGGATTCGAAGCTTTCGAAGAAGTCGGCGTTCCGTAGGAGTGCGACCATGCTTATCAAGGTCACCATCGTCACCTAGACTTGTAGAGACCTCTTCACCTTCGGCAGTGGTCGCATTCGAATCGTCTTCACCTCTGGGTAAGGAGTGAGTTGTGACGCCCTTGTATCCTGGATGAGCGGGGTTGGTGCCCGAAACAAGCTGCTCAACGAGGGCCAGCAGAACAGAGACGATGATAGCTGCTTCGAGAGTCTCCCTGAAAAGCTATTACACAAAACATGGGGAGGTTAAGCTTGCAGGTCAACATACTGTGCTGTTGGGAGTGAAGACTTACGATGAAGAAAACTGCAGTATACGGAGTATGGTCGTTAGCGACTGGACTGGAGGCAGAATGATCGAGCCAATCTTACTGGGAACGGAGAACAGGTCCTTGGCCATCCTGGCTGGCTTCTGATAGTGGAGTTGTCGCAAAAAAGAAGTACTGTAGTCTTTCGCCGTTTCTCTGGTGAATTGTCCTTCGAGGGTGTCGACGGCACACTCGATGGGGTCGGAGTGCCTTTCGTAACAGATCTTTTCCAATCTTTTATCGCGGCTGGTCGGAGGATGAGGCTGACACTCTAGCGAGACAAGATCCAGATCACAGGGTCTTCCTCCGTCTGAGATGGACTTATAATTAGTTAAGGTGAGACAGTGACCGCTGAAAGCTACCTACAATCTTCGTGTGATGCAGTAGTATCCCCGGGCCGGTTGACAGGTTCATAGTGGTCCACAAGCGTTCTACTCAAGGCCCGATCGCGTTTTTCTTCCTTGCCCGAGTCTGATCTTTACCTGATCAGATAATCCTGATCTAAATCGGGAACATCAGGGTCAGACCTGTACAGCAAGCGAGCGCGGAAGGTGGAGTTCTGTTGAAGGCTGGAGCGTACTCAGACATCAGCGCAGGCTCCGAACCGCTTGTCTCTGCCATTTTCTTCCAGCTGACGGTCGTCGAAGGGAACCCCGGCTGAGCGGAGGAAGAGTTGAGAGGGGAAAAGATTAGTCTAAGATAAGTTAATCGGAAAGATCTTGCAAGTCTCGAAGAAATCAAAGGTGAAGGAGCGTTGACCTTTGCAGGACCCAGAAGGAATATCATCGTAGGCTTTTGTTCACTCCGACGAACAAGTCGCGCTCTCTTCAAAGGTTCTTCGTGGTCCTTTTCGCATCTCCCCATCCGAGCGATATGCGACGAAGCTTGCTGCTAGCAAGTGCTCCCTTGTGGGCGACGGCCCAGGCCGCTGTCCGCGAGATCTACTACGACATCACAACGGCTAGAGGCAATCCGGATGGACTACTGGACAGAGAAGTCTTGACTGTCAATGGTTCATGGCCGTGAGTTTCACTTTGCCCTTCGTCTGCCGTCTAGCCGAGCCTGATCGATTTCTGCCTGTTGCTCTGATGGTTGACATTGGTGTTCTTGGGTGCTGGCAACTCTTGTACAGCCCCCCTCCCATCGAGATCAACTACGGAGATACCCTCCTCGTTCATGCAACGAACAAGCTCGATGTCAATACTGCGGTTCACCATCATGGCATGTTCTTCAACGCTACCTCCTGGTTCGATGGAGCCGTTGGTGTAACACAGTGCGGTATACCACCTGGACAAACCTTCACCTATGAGGTCGACACTCTTTCCGGCAATCAGACTGGAACATACTGGTATCACAGTCATTTCGGAGGCCAGTATGCGGATGGTATGCGAGCGCCTCTCATCATTCACGCTCAACCCGAAGTCCATGCCTATGACGAGGAGTACACGGTCAGCCTGTATGACTGGTAAGCTGCAACTTCCCTTGCACGGCCGCCTTCAAGATTTTGACCTCCTGCATTCGCCCTTCTAGGTATCATGAGCCATATTCTGAGCTTGTCAAAGGCTTCCTGTCCGAAAGTAATCCGACAGGAGCGGAACCGGTTCCAAGTCAGCCTAGGTCACAGAGCCAGCCTTACAGCAAGCTGACCTTTACCTGTACTTTCTACTTCCAGAGTCTGCTATCATGCACTTCTCGCAGAACGAGACCTACCTGCCTGGATTTTCGGAAAATACCAATATCACTTTCGTTCCCGGTCGGACATATCGTCTACGAATCATCAACATGAGCGCTCTTGCAATGTTCAGCTTCTGGGTGAGCGTGCGGTCTTGAGCCGAGAAACTGTTTAACAGTCACTGAGATTCCTCCACTTTAGTTGGATGGCCATGACATGCGCGTCATTGAAGGTAAGGTGTAAAAGTGATGGCTGGTCATTGTACGCTAAGGCCGGTATCTCTTCTCATAGTGGACGGTACGGATGTTCAAGAGTATCCAATCGATCTGGTAACGGTCTCCGTAGCACAACGAGTCTCAGTCTTAGTCACTGCACGCAACGATACAAGCTCCAACTGGCTTATCCATGCGAACATGGTGCGTTTTCGATGCGTCACATCCAATCTATCTTCTCTGACTTGTGTTGTGCCTCCCCCCCCCCCCCCCTCCCTCCCAGAGTCCCGATATGTTTGACGTCGTCCCTGATGACCTTGTCTTGAGTACGTCCCGCTGTCGTCTATCGCATTTTGCCCGAGGTACCGCAAAAGGCGCTTTGCGATACACGTCGTGCAAACGGCAATATCATGCTCGGATGACCAGACTCTTAGCTGTAGCCCGTGTCGCTGACAATCCTTCGCAGACATCACTTCTACCGCAGTATACGACTCGACTGCATCCACTGAGCCTGGCACGATGGTGGACGAGTACACCGAGTTTCCGGATCAAGAGCTTGTACCGGTTCAGGTGGAGGAAGAGTTGGTAGCCAATGTCAACATCGAGCTCGGTGTCTTCTTTGATACAGCTGATGATGGAACAAATCGAGCTTTCTTCAATAATGTCACATACCGAACTGTGAGTCTATGACTGAAGAGGATAACTCCTGAGTGTCAGCTCTGACGAGAAAAATGTTGGTAGCCTATCGTCCCGACTTACCTGACGGCCGTTTCAATGGGCAACGACAGCTATGATACAAAAGTATATGGGCAGACCAGCACCTACATTTTGAATCGTGGGGACGTGGTGAACCTGTCAGTGATCATCTACAGAATGTGTGCACTAGAGACCTGGCTGATAGTTACCGTTACTTTGGCGAGCAGAAAGGTCATCAATTGGGACGCTGGTTTCCATCCTTTCCACTTACACGGCCATAAGGTGCAACTGTGAGTACTTCGCCAGCCAGTGAGGGCCGCTGCTGACACTTGTAATGGCCTGGCAGTGTGGCAGAATCCTACGATGCATCTTCCGATGATAGGACGATTAACCCCGAGACTCCAGAGGGCCTCGCCAATCCTATGCGGCGAGACACCTGGATGATCCCACCAGAGGGTGGCTTCCGAGTGGTTCGATGGAAAGTTGACAATCCAGGTGCCTGGTTCTTCGTAAGTCATCCCTTGACTTGACCGTTTTAAACAAGGCTGACAGGTGTCACAATTCAGCATTGCCATATCGACTGGCATCTATCAAGTGGTCTGGCGGCGGTGTTCGTATCGGCTCCTGATGTTCTGCAAAATGAAATTGGGGCACCTGGATACCTAAAGGAGCAGTGCGCTGCACTTGGGTATGCAACATCTGGAAATGCGGCTGGCTGGAACAGTACTACTGTAAGCCAGAAGAATACGATGAAAAGAGAGCTGTACTCACATCATACTCTTGCAGGACTTCCGAGGACTTCCAGTGGGACCTTTCCCTCAACAGCTTGGATGGCATGCGAAGGGAATTGTGGGTTACGATTGCCTTGGATATGTCCGTGTGTATTGCTAAACCATCACCTATGCTACAGGGTGCCTTGGCAGGCTGCATTATAACTGCTCTCTTGGGTATGGCGACGGTGATCTGGTAAGTCTGTCTTGTATGGTACGTGCTTGTGAGGGCGGCATGCTGATGCAGATGTCCACAGGTATAGCTTCGGAGGACAGCTAGATGAGGATGAGCTGCAACTCGAAGTTGCGGCCGCGCTGAAGCGCAAAAAAAAGAAGGGAAAGATGAAATCGTTCTTGAGAACGCAACGAGCTAATTAATTTCTGGGTCTTTGGTGCGGTTGCCCATTTGTAGTACGTAATTTGAAGCAGCATGTGTCAAAGAAAGAACAATACCCTTGATTTACGATCCGAGCTTCTTCAGCTGCTTCTTTGCTCCGGAGAGTTTCGTTTCTGTCCTGTCGACGTCTTCTGACACTGATGTACGGACACGTCCAAATTAGCACTTTTTTCAAACAGAGCAAGAATGACAATGCCCACCTCGATCAAGAAGCTCGTTCTGCTCAACAAGCTCGACGTTGATAGCAGTCGCTAATTGACGTTGCCTGCAGACCCTCAATTTAGCGTGCAGAACACCTGTTGCAACATGTAGTCTTCTCACCTGCGAACAATAGCGGTGAGGGAGCTCACGCGATCGTCCTGTTCATCTATTTGCTGCATTTGCATTTGAAGCAAGCCGCTATTGTCTATCAGAGGTCACATCGTGTCAACATGGATACCCTACTACTGTAGAGCCAGAGCGTCTCACCTAAAACACGCGTCTTATCGGTTTCTTCTGCGAGCTTCCTCGCGCCCAGTACGCGAGTAACAGGTTTGTTAGACGTTCCAGACGCAAGAAGCTGCTGTCTGGAATATGGGCTATTTAGAGAGCTTGTGCCGTTACGCTTCTGCATTCCAGCAGCAGTGCTCGTAGTTGTAGCGAGATTGCGGAGGACCTCTGCACGGTCCTGGAGCTTCGCCACCATGTCTGTTCTGCGACGGAGTTCACCTTCACTGAGACTGTTGCGCAGCCCTCCGTCATCTAAGCTAAGTGCGATACTGCTCATTCGTTGCACTAGAGCCGCAAGCTGCTTTTTTGCCTGCACGTTTGACTGGTGTGCAGCGGTCGAGTCGCCACGATCAGCCAGCCCGTCCCGCTTGCTGAGTGCAGACTGAATGTCGCGACAGACTGCTTCAAGAGCATGATATTCCTCCAGCCATGATTGAGATGTGAAAGACGAAGATGCGCCCTTCGTAATGCTGAGACCCGGCCCGCTCATTGAGGTGGATAGTGGAATCTCCAAGAACGATCTGAATGCCCTGCTCTCTCTTGCGGCCTGACCGTGCGCTTCGCGACTGCCCAAGATCGCGCGCAAGAACGTCTCGAGTCCATGTTGGCGGTCTTTGATGAACTGCTCGTCTCCTCTGCCTGTCAGGCCCTTCCATGGCTTTACGATTGCGGATCCGAGACTGGCTCGCTTGGGTGGCAGTTCAGGTAGCTGGTTCGCTGAAGACGAGGCGGCTCTCTCCTTGCCCTTCTCCGTCGCTGTGGTTGCAAGTTCGCTCTCTATGTCCTTGAGGAGTGTCTCAAACTCGCTGTACCGCCTCCAGACCGTCCATGTTCTGTTCGGCGAATGTACCTCGACAGCGTAGGCGACATGCTTGTCGGGCTCCGTACGCTCTTGATGGGACCGTACGTAGATGCCTTGCAAGTTCATCGGCTTGAGTAGGGCACTGTGGAAGCACCTCTACTGTTTCGACGCTATGAACGCGTTGTGAATGATTTGTTGTTTGCACGTGTTACAACAAGATCAAAAGACGCCGGAACTACATCAGATCAGAGGACTGACTGCCAAATTGCCACATTACGTCTAAATTATGCATAAGAACGACCGCAGATGCTGCTGCTGCTGATGTAACATGCTAGAGATGCCAAGGGAAGACGTTGCGTCCACTCAGAACTATGCCTGGGCAGGCTCTACCGGCACCGCTAATTCGAAAATGCCAGTACCCGTCTGGGCAATTTTGCCGAGCACGATGCTTGCACTTGGACTGGTCAGGTCTTCAAAGTCACCAAACAGCGTAGCATCGGAGATGAAGCCAGCTGTGGTTTCGAACGAGGCCTTGAGGAACGGCGATGGAGAGTTGGCGAGACCGGTTCTGTTGAAGGGCTTATAGCCACCTTCGGATGTCTGCAAACGGTGAGGAGTCAGCATATGCTCTTTCTGCCTCAAGCAAGACAAGAAGCTTTCTCACCATGTAATCTGCAATCAGAGACAAATGACGTCTATCCACTCCGATACCGTAGACGCCGAAAACGCCTTGGATCTCTTTGATGAGTACGGTCCGCGCGGCTTCAACTCCGTACGTACGCAGGACAGCTGCTACATCGTTGGTGTAGATCGAGTTCAAATCCACGATGCCATGAGCGAATGACCATGCTCCAGCAAGGTTGACACCTTCCGTCATGCAATACTTCGGGTCATCGGCCTTGGCTCCTGCTTCTGCGGCCGCCTCGAAGCACCGCTGAATGCGCGGTGCTTGATGCACAACAGCGTGTCGGCAGCACTGTTCAACGATACCGACAAGGAGCAACTTCGGCTGTTTGGCAGCGAACTATATGGTGAGAAGCAGATTAGCACGCTGTGCCCTAATTTGGGCATGTGTGGTACTCTACGAACCTGCAGTTCCATGGTGCACCACTCGCCATTCTCCTTGTCGAACTCGACATGCTGAATAAATTTGCTGCGGTTCTCAAAGATTCTCTCCAATCTCGACATCTTGTCATGATGGTCTGCTTGAGCAAGCTTCTTCTCCTTTTTGCTGAGCGCCTCACCGCCTGCTCCATCAATGTCGTCGCTTCCCACACTGCCGGCGTCGTCATCGTCATCCTCTGAGCCAGATGCGTATGCAGCTTCGAGCGCAGTAGAGTCCACAGCATACTTTTGATATTTATCTTGAGCTTCATCTTCCGAGTCGCTCTGCTCATCTGGGTCGTCGTACATAGCGACTTCGCGGGTCTGATTGGCGCGTCTCTCATCGTCAGCATCCATGTCTAGCTCTTCTTCGTCTTGTCCCGGACGGGGGATAGCCATCTGATCTTCAGCTGCACCGACCGCGTCGCCATTGTCAAGGTCATCACCGGTCTCCGTCGTGTGGCCACTGGCACCCTTCTGTGCTTTACCGACATCGCTGAGCTTGGCACCCTTCGTCGCTGTCTTCAATGCTTTCATGATCTCCTTGTCGAAAAGAGGAGAGAATGATCTTTCCATACTTCGGAGTATCTCTTCCGGATCTGTCCTGAACTCTTCTGTGTACTCTTCTCTGGGGTAGAACTTCATCCTTACAGTGTAAATGGTATCGCGAGAGAAAGCATTCTGTTCCGTCTTGCTAGACAACTTCTGGTCGACCGTGACCTCCTCTACCACCTGCGAAAGAGTAACCTTACTGGCTGTCTTGCAGAATTGCTCGAGCTGTTCTTGCGTCACTTCTGGTCGGATTTGTAGCTTCATAGTCGGAGTCTTGATTGTTGCAGAGGCAGTCATGACAATCTCTCGTAGACGGGGAATACCCAGGGTGACGTTCGCGGCACCGTGACCAGCGAAATGGAAAGTATTCAGCGTCATCTGTGTCGAAGGCTCACCAACACTGCGAAATAAGCGTGTAAGCATAGGTGAATTGGTGATCCATCGTAGAGACTCACCCCTGAGATGCAAGAAGACCGACGGCCTCGCCAGGATCGACAAGACTGCGCATATACCGTAGGTTCATGAGCAGTCTGAAGTAATCGCGTTCTAGCAATTGATCCTTGTTCCGCGACTGCCATTCATGCCATGTAGCACGCTCCTTCTTCTTGCCTTTGAGCACTTTCTGAGGATTGGAAGCTAGATATTCGGTGAGCTTGAAGGCGAAGGCTTCCGAGGTACTGCCAAGATACGACGTCGGTGACAGTACAGACATTGTTGGATCTGGTAAGCCGTGTAGATCAGGGAACCCGGTGGGTGTGATAGGAGCGGAGGCGACTGCTTTCATCGTTGACTTCATGTGTGCAACGGCTTCGTGCTCATCGAGTCGGCCTTGCAGTGAGCTTGGATTGTAGCGAGCTACAAGAGATCGGTAGTTGCGTGCCGAAAACTCGAATTGTGACAGCATCTTTTGCCTGAAAAATCGAAATGACAGTCTCATCAGAACTGACCGAGAGTCAAGTCGAGTGTACCTTTGACTTACCTTGTAACGTCCAGCGAGTCCTCACCATAATTGAACTGCACAACAGACCCATCTGCGTTGCGCACAGTATGGTCGTAGTTGACCTTGATACCCTCCAAATGCTTGATCAAACATCTCTGGAGATATCCTGAACGTGAAGTCTTGACAGCTGTGTCAATCAGACCTTCTCGTCCAGCCATACAATGGAAGTAGTATTCTTGCGGTCTGATGCCCGTCAAGAAACGTTGCGCGACATATCCACCTGCTCGAGGAGCAGTTTCAAATGCCTTGAAAGAAGGAAGGGTCTTCCCTGAGACCATGACCGGCACTCTTCGACCTTCCAGCGACTGTTGGCCCAGCAGACTTGAGATCTGCGATGCGTTGACGTTGGAACCCTTGGCACCTGATATTGTCATGGTCTGCATATTGTTGTGTGGGAATGGCTTCACTAATCCGCCAGGCAGCGTTTCTTTGATGACAAGAGAACTGAGTTCACCCATCTTTGAGGACACGATTGCGTCTAAGCCAGCTAGCTTATTGTCGTCCCGCAGAACTTCTTCTAAGCGGACGTTGAGATTGTGTAGCGTATCTGGATGGTCAGGGTCTTCCTTGTCAAGGCCAACGACAGAAAGAGCTGCCATGTAGCCTCTTCTATCTGCTTCCTTGATCCGCTCAGCCCGCTTGCCATTGCCTTCTGCAGTAAGGATCAGATCATCCATCCTACACGAGAAGGCGCGGTGCTGGAGGTAATTCGTAAATAGTCGACTAAGGACACCGAGTAGTTTGCCTGCTGTCTCTTTACCGTAAAGCTCGTAACACGAATGTACAAGACCGTAAGCGGTTGCACCGAACTGCGATTTGTCGAGACAGCCTGAGATCATGTAGCCATCGTAGAATACGACAACGCCTTCTTCTTTGTTCGATGCACCCCATGCGTCTCCCGGAACCTTCGACTTGGACGACATATGTAAGCCAGCTGCCCCGACCGGAGTGATGTTCTTCACGATGGTAGTAATGATTTGCTTGCCTGTCCACATCGGCCTGGGTTTCCAGACAGCAGGCGGCACAGTGACAACTCTGCCTTGGCCAGCATAGCTGTTCTGCTCAGGCCGCAAGGCTCCATAAATCAATTGATAGTATTCCTCACGGGTGAAGAATATATCCTTGCTTGTCATCCATGTACCGGCAACTACGTGATCCTGGATAAGACCGCGCAGAGGGTTACCGGAAGTTGGCACGAGGTATTGGTTGTCGGTATCAGCAATGAACTTCGCTTCTGCTTGTGCGATATGACTTTGTGGGAAATGCATGTTCATCTCGTCACCGTCGAAATCTGCGTTGTACGAGTTACAATTCGCGTAGTGCATGCGGATTGTCTTTTCGCCCTTGAGGATCTTTGCACGATGACACATCATACTGGGCTTATGGAGGGTTGGTTGTCGATTGAGAATGAGGATATCGCCATCGTCTAGATGTCGGTAGACTTTGCGATTGAGCTGAGGAGTGCGTGTGGTAGGTAAGCCGACGTCGGGCCTTCCGTGCGGTGCGTGCGATGATCCGGACGGCGTCAACAGCTGGGCTGCCAGACTTGCACGCTCTTGATCAGTCTTCTTTTCCTGCACGACATGACAATGTCAGTGAGTCACCCCGGGCAGACACTTCGAATTTGACTTACTAATGACATGACATGTCCATCTTCCATTTCAATGAATGCCGCGCCAGGATGCACATTCGGTCCATTAATGACAAGCTGTCTCATCTTGGCAAAATTATGCGGTGTGACAGGTTCTGGGAAAGTCAATTTTTTGGCGAAGACGGGAGGAACACCGATTTCATTGGTTTCAATGTTGATATCGGGAGAAATGACTGAACGAGCGGCGTAGTTGACTCGCTTTCCCATCATATTTTTACGGAAGAGACCTTCCTTTTTCTCAAGTACTTGCTTGATACCCATTGGTGGCTCCTTCCCACCTCGCAACTGAACTGGATTCTTCGTCGAATCCATGAAGGAGTTGACTGCGATTTGAAGATTGATGACGGCTTCGATAAGCAGACCGTATAAGCGGACTGTATCGACTACGGGTGGCGCAACGCCATTCTCGCCCATCGGCTTCTTGACACGCGCTAAGCGAAGAGCCTCATTGCGATCTCGAATAGTGATAACTGCTTTGAGCTGCGAAAGTGAAATCAGGAACTTAGCAACACTCAGGTTAGTGCCCTCCAGTAAACATGCTTACCACATTCGATAAGAGCTCATTCTGTGGACTTTCGAAAGTCATGTCTCCCATGCTCGCGGGTGGTCTAAATCTTGAAGGCGGCACCGTAACTACATCAAGGAAGAAGAGATCGCCCGAGACAGGCGCAGGTGGGTCGTTCGACCTTCCTTTTGATGCATCCAGATGAGCACGAGTAGGGATCGGTCCATGAGAACCATAGATAAGCTGGCATATTTCATTCTCATTCAAGAAGAGTCTTCGGATATGTTCTCTGCATTCTTGAGCTGTCATGATTCTCTCCGTCTGCTTGGCCGTGCCTTTTGATGCTCCTGCCTTCTTTTCCACCTCAGCTTGATTGGCGACAAGTTGAGCTCCAGCTGTATCCGCTGCTAGTTCAGCTTCTTCGACTTCATCTAGATCCATTGGTTCGAGCACATTATCCTCCTTGGCTTCATCTTCCAGACTTGTGTCGCTCGTGTTATCAGAGTGGTCGTCTTCGCTATCAGCAGGTGTAGCAGCACGTCCATTTGGTCCTTCCGGCTCCTGACTATCAGCATCAGAATCGAACTCTTCCATATTGTAACCTTGTTCGCTTTCTTCATCACTTTCGTGGCGAAGCTGCTTAGCAGTAGCAGCATCTCGAGAACGAGACTTGGCTTTTGCTGCTTTCTTGTTTGCTCTGCTGGACAGCTGTAAGAGGATATTCTCTCGATTGATTCCCGCTAATTCATCTTGGAGCTGCTGCTTGCTGGTGAAGCTGTATTGCATAATCTTCGTATGTCCTTCTTTGCGCATGCGGTGATGATTACTAATTTGCAAGCGAAAATAACCAATCAGTGCTCAGAAGAAAACTCATGTTGCTCATGTGTCCGGCAGGCAACTCACGCTCCGCATTGTCCACATCGCTTCTTAGAAGTGATAGTCCGCAAAAACTCCGCAATCAAAGCTTTCCGCTTATCAAAGCAAATTTGATCCTTGAACTGATCTCTATCAGGTGTCTTGCCTCCATTTGCATCTCTTTGCTTCTTGACGGCAGCAGTGACAAATTTCCATAATCTGCCTTTATATTGAATGATAGACTCAGCATCCGTATCATCTCCTTGCTCTTCTAGCTTGTCTCGTTTATGAGAAGCAAGCTGTTTCGCTGTCTTGATGTACATAAGAGCTGCTTCATCTGATTCGGCTGCTAGACCTCTCTCGAGTAGCATCAGACGAGCAGAATACTGCGCCACTTGCGCTTCGGTGAGCAGGAAACGGTGGCAGGCTTGACATGATCCTCGGAGGAGATTGAAGACTTGGGTGATGAACAGAGGATGGAACACAGGAGCGGGCAGGTCTGTACTTGTCGATAGTGCGGACCATAAGAGAGCATGATTGATACCGTTTGTAAAGGATCAGCAGAAAGTTTTGCCTGGTCAGCATAGATCATGGCATACGGCAGTAGAAGCAGCACGGCACTCACCGATATGACCAAAGTGACCTGGACAGTCGAAGGAAGAGAGTCTACATGTTGTACAGCTGTTATACATCATTGCAAAGCGATAAACGGCAGTCAGCATATGTGTGGAAATCCTCGATCACGTTGGCTGGAAAATGCTAACATGTCGCCTCTGGACGTGGGTCCTAGAGCAGGATCATACAGTCCGCCAGGTGTAGGGTTGTTGAGAGCATCGAACAGAACAGGATTCGTGATCTGCTTGACTGAGATGCGCCTGACTTGCTCCGAGGTGAGAAAGCCGAAGGATATGCTTGTGACCTCTGTCGGTACGGGGTGTGCTGGATTGGCCATGGCTAGAGAGCACGAGCGGAGCTGGACGGTGCAGCCTTGCTAGAGCTAGTGTGGCTCTTCCTCCCCCTAATCAAGGCCTGATCCTCCTTCTATGCGCCGCTCTTCTGCTCTCTGAGGTTGTTGGCCTGTTCGAAATTTGTGTGGATGCAAAGGCAGCACAGAGAGAAAACCGCAGAGGGAAAGTTATGGTGGCTTCGTTTTGCACCAACGCTTTACGAAATTATAAAGTAAGAATCTGCTGTAAAGCAGTTCACCAAAGTAGTGCAAGGTCAACAGTTGTGCTCTCTATCAAATCAGGCTCCCTCCATCGCCTCGGTGCATCGCGCGTCCTAAAGCTTCATTCGAGGTTGATCGGCAGATATTATGCTCCACATGCAGGACGGCGCCTGCAGCAAATGCGTGTGCAGAACAATTCGATGTGCCACGAGCAGCCAACCTGCCATCAACCGCAACATCGCCGAAGGGACGGCTGCTTGTATAGCTTTTGTTGGCCATGCTCAGCCGGCCTGGCCGATACAAGGAACTGCACAGATGGTAAGTACTCCGGGCCATTGGCTATGATTGATTGGACTACAGATACATGCCACATGTATTCGTCGCTGCTCGCTGGTCTGTTCCCTGACTTAACGATGAAGGGCAATTTGTGGGAGGTCGTCATGCCACTACCCGAACAAAGCAGAAGAGGCGCTGTGTCGGACAGAGACGTCTAGCGCCCGCCTTTGTGACTGTTGAACGGACTGAAGAATGCTACTGCAGGGGTTCTACTCTTTCCTTCTTACCATCTACAGCACATCCTAACAATTCATTTCAGGTACCATGAGCTACAAAGCGCCCTTCCAGATCGTCGTTCGCGAAAAGGCCTTCAACCTCAGTCGCGAGCAAATCACCTTCGAAGCCGGCAATCTGCTCGAGCAGACCTACCTTCTCAAGTCACCGGGCGGCTTGTCTGGCAGCAACAACATCCTTAAGGTTGACCGACACCCAGGCAGCTTTGCCGTCATCGTCGACTACCTCTCAGGCTACGATATCTTCCCTCTGTCTGATGAAGAATGCTTCAAAGCCGGCATGGACCGCGACAGACTCCTGCGATATCTAGTCTCCGATGCTATCTATTACAACCTACCCGTTCTCGGCGATAGAACAAAGAAGGAAATGATCAGACTTCGAGCCGAGGAGATCAAATGCAATAAGCACAGCACGGAGATGGCTACTGAAGTCGCCAAAGTCCAAGCAGAGGTAGAAAAGTCACGCCTCGATGTCGAAAGGTCAAATCTCAAGGACAAGCTTGAGCACGAACTCAAGGTCATACAACTTCAACATGAGAACGCGAAATACATGAAGAAGCTCGAAATGCTCATGGAGCGAAGCCGTGCTATTAAGGATGTAGAGATCACTACTGCTACCTTGTCACCAGCTACTTCACCTACTTTCGCTCCAGTAAGCTACGTTCCAATCCTTCCCATCTCCATTTGCGCTTCGCTTACGCTTGCTATTTCTCCAGAACTCTCCTAATCAGGGTCAATTGTTCAACAATATCCAATCTGGCATCGAAGAAATGCTCCAGCTCACACCTGGAACGCTTGGTCGTGCTAAAGGCTGGACAAGCACTCCTGGATCTACGAAGCACTAGGTTGCTACCGTTTGAAGGACATCGTTATCTCGTCGGAGTTTATCCCTTTTAACTGTCCTCGCTGCACTAAGGCGACACCTCATGTGTTGTTTGGCTAGGACAGTATTTGATCGACTTATGCAGATTGTAAGACTGTGATACTATATATGCATGAACGCAGAGTATGATATCCTGGACATGCAATGCGATTTTCCCGAGTAACTTGTGACTTCCACCCTTCGGAATTTTGCCACCACTGCAACGTGTTTACGAGCTCTCTTGCCTTGACCACAAGCCAACTGCAGCAAAAGAGGACAGTCGCAGTGGATGGAGTAGGTGAGACTACTCATCAGAGTGTGGCCATCAGACTTACACCGTCGGTCCTTCAGTCATGGCAGCCCTGCCCTGCACGCGACTCTCTCGACGGCCGATCTCACCTTGAGCATCAATTCGGCGGAGGTCGCGCATCACCGCGACTCCAAGAACATGGCGAACTCCAACGAGTTCAATGTGTCATTTCACATTGACAACTTCTTGTTCAGTGATGATGACGATAATCAGGAAGCCCGACCCATTACTGCTGTTGCTGGAGGTCCTCTAGACGACATCGTTCCAGACTCTTCGGACGAAGCATCGACAGGACCTGCTCTCGACATGGACCTGGAGAGCGCAGATGAAGATGGACTAAAGCATCTAGCTCAGAGCACAACAATTGATCAAGACAGCTATGCCCATGCAAATGCAAGCTCTGGTACACGGCAGGGTGCGTTGTGTTTACTGGCTGCTGGAGGTGGTGATCGAGAAATGCGAGCTGACATTTACGGCTCTTCTTGACTTTGCCTGCTTTCCAATTAGCCTTCAAGACGAGTCACAATCAGTATCAACAAGATCCCATCACTGTCAACCCACGTGAACTTGCTGTCGTTCCTACTACTTTCACAACAAGCAAGACACCCGAGTCACGTGACTCGGACGCGCCGGGTAGCGTTCACTACAACACAAGTATCGCAACTACAGAAGTAATACCTACTCAACGTGAAGACACATCCTCTCTCAAGACGGTCTCTCCAGGCGACCGACCGCCCCATATGCTACTGCAGCCGAGACAGGCCCAAAGTGCCGCCGAGGCCGTGAAGAGCAGGCAGCGACCTAAAGCGAAACCTCTGGTATTGGCAAGTAAGGATGTCAAAGCTGCCGTCAGAGGCAAAAGTCCACCTCGCAAGCCTTCAAACGAGAGTTCTTCTCTTACTCGCCCCAAGAACAAAGGAAAACAAACAGATCAGGACGATGACGATGATGTATTGAGATTGAAGTCGAGCAAGTCAAAGCAAAGTAAAGGTGGAGGAATTGAAGCGGCCACAACAAGAGACAACAGGACCTCATCTACTGGTGTCATCGATCTGGACAGTGATGACGATGTACCACTTACCAAGGCCTCTGCATCGGAATCAAAGACAGCCAAATCGAAAAGTAAAAAAGGTAAACAACATGCAGCATTCCAGGACATCGATAGCGATGATTCGGAGGTCGAGCAGGCCAAAGAAGCTGCAGATGATGAGCTCCTTCAAGAGATACTGAAAGCAAATGCCAAGGAGTCGGATGATGACGACGATTATGACGGCAAATCTACCAGCAAGGACAAGTGGAACAGGAAAGGAAAGAAGAAGAACGCTCGCCGTTCCAGCAAAGCCCCGTCTGAAGAACCAGCAGCAAAGGTCTCGGCGCGTCCGTCGCGTGCGAAAGGTAGACCGTCCGCAGTCTACCCCTCCTCGAAGAAGAGCACTAGTCAATCGTCAAAAGCTGACAGCGATGATCCACAAAGTGATGAAGCGATCGTGGTTGGTGCGCGTAGAACCAGCAAAGCTGGCAAGAATGGTACAGCTGCTGAAGAGAAGGCCCGTTCAAGCAAGGGACCGCAACCAAGGTCGAAGGAATTTCTTGATGATGAAGATATGGAAGACGACGTTCCTGCAGCATCGCCGCAGAATGCGATCAAGTCCGCGAGAGACACGGCAAAGGATACTTCTTCAGCATCAGCCAAAGAACAAGCGGAGGAAACTTCAGAAGCAGAGACTGCGCCTCTGCCGCCTTCAAGTGATGCTCCTATAGCTGCCAGAAGCAAGCCCACCAAGACCTACGGGAAGAAAGGTCGCAAATCCGTAACTCGAGTGCAGGAAAGCGAAGACGACGAGGGCCCTGCAGAGGCGTCGTCTGTCCTGCTGTCTGACAAGACCGCCAAAGAATCGTCTTCGTTCGCAGTCGAGAAAGCGGTGGGTGACCAGAAGGAGCGTAGTTCCTCCGGGGAAGCCATAAGCAGTCGATCCAAGCGCTCTGTATCGCCCGCATGTGCAGTGATCATCGATAACAGCGCAAAGAAAAACAGAACTCCGACGTCAAGGACATCACGCGACACTAATTCCGAAAGCAGGATTGCTGACACGGCAGAGCCACAGCATAGCGACCCGGAAGGGGTCACGTCAGCAAGCAGTAAGAGCGGCACTGCGCAGACAATCAAGAAAAAAGGGATATTCAAAACGAAGTCGACATTGCGCATAGTAGACAGTGAAGAGGATGATGAGGCTGAGGCTGAGGCTGAGGCTGAGGCTGCGGAAGAGGAAGAAGCAAAAGACGAGGATGAGAAAACATCGAAAAGACCACAAGATGAGAAGATTAGCACTGCCACGCTAGCAGGACAGGCGCTTCTGTCAACAAGCACGACTTCTACTGGAAAGGCAGAGTCCGCAAGGTCTGTACTTCAAACGAAGAATGCGAATATTGCATCTCCGACGAAAGCCTCAGCCAAGCTTGCGAAAGCGGAAGGTAGTGTTGCGACACCTTCGTCATTCCTGAATGGCAAAGCAAACTCAATCGATATCAAGCCCGTGATTGGCAGCACGGGCAAACGTGAGTGGCTGACTGATTGCCTTGCTGTTCGTGGCTAATGAACGTTCCCGACCCTAGGTTTCCACGACATGGTAGTTGCCAAGGGTGGCGGACAGGGTATCCGAGCTCAAGGGCTGAGCAAACGCAGTAAAATTCCAACTCTGCTGTCATTCAGAGCGCCACCGCCGCCCAAAAAGCCACCTTTGCCTCAAGGTAGATAAACGTCCATGCTGCTTGCGAGGCGTCAAGAATACTGACTAGCTTCATGCCGTTTAGCACCTGTCAAGAAGAAGAAGAAAGGAGAAGAGGTCTACTCTGACGAAGATCAGGAAGAACTGAACGATCAACCCGAAGGTATGCTGCGTTATACTAGGCCGCCGTTATTTCACTGAGTAAAGCCTCTCTTCCTGCAGAGTGGTGGGATCGTGATGACTTCTACGAATGGGAGAAGCGGAAGCGCAAACGCGCGAAAGCCAAAGGCGAGATCGATTCGGACGACGAGCGGGAGCTCGCTCAACAGCAGAAGAAGATGAAGAAGGAGACTTCATCGGTGGTCTCGGACGCCACTACAGTAGCTGAGGTAGAGCATTTCAGCGATTAACACTAGAATAAGGTTGCGATTTGAAGCATGATACATGTCCAAAGTATGACAGCGCGCAGTGCATGTTGATGTAATGCTAGCTCAGGTCGAATGTTGCCTTCTTTGCATTGCGCGAAAGTCAAACGACAACGCTATACAGTTTTGTTATCCGCTGGGATCGTATTTACTGAACGCCTGCGCGAAATTTTTCTTGTCGTTACCTTCATCGTCATCTGATTTCGCGCAAGTTTTCCAGTCTGCTCGGGTCGGCCGGTCCAGCAGCTGTGCTATCGTTGTACGGCCGAATTGTAGGTTAAACCTGTCGCCTGGCCTTATTGCGTGCACCATCTTGGTTCCGTCCGGTAGATCCAGTCTGAAATAGTTGCCACTTTGAAGCACTCTCGAGACTTGCGCTGGATCGGTCGTGAAATCGTAGTTCGCCTTCCCGCCTTCTTCTTCGAATGTTGACTGTGCCCGGTCCGCTGCTGCTGGAGGTAATGGGCACACCTGGAGAAGATGGGTGTAAGATTGACATCGGGATTTACATTAAGCCCAACCTGGCGCACCTGTATATGTGCATGCGCGCTTTTGGCGCCAGCCGTCCTACTTATCTCCCAGCTGATCATTTTTGCACCATATTTCTCGTAACAAGACCGCAGAGCTCTTTTATACGCATCAATCTCAGCCTGCAGTGGTCCTGCCATTTCTTCGGGCACAGACGATAGGGTGGGATAATGAGCAATCTACCGAATGCATAACTAACTGTCAGTCTTGCTCAAGCCGAATTGACGTATGTGCTTACCGGTATGATCAGAACATGACCACCCCCTGGCACGAGACTTTCCGGGTCGGATGTATCAAGCAGCTGTCCTTTCGGAAGCGTAAGATATGTCTCTGCGCCTATTGAAGCTATAAGATGCTTGGTGACTTTCGGGTTCGATAGACAGAACCAGCACTCGTCGGCTGCAGCGGAAACCACTCTTAGCTCCCACCTAGCATTGTGACCGCTAAAGCATTGACTCACGTCCGATCTCTTTTGGTGGGCCACCTTGTCGAGGCTTGTGATCAGCACTCTGCTGTCCTGCCAGTGGGCAGTCTTGTATCCAATGACCTCCAATATTCTGAAGAGAGACGTCCAGGTCAGATGTCGCTAACAAAAATAGCGCGAAGACGGATGGAAGTCATGAGCTTACACATAAGCGGCAAGTATACGACTCCGGCGGTAGGGCGCCATTGGCTGCCTTCTTCGCTGCAGGTGGTTGATCCACTTTTTCTGGGCAGTCTTGTATGAAGTGACCAGGCACGTTGCAAATCTTGCACTTGTAACCCGGGGGCGGTTCGCCGTGTCTGCCTTTCTTGGCTTCCGAACTCCTGTTCGTTCCGGCGAAGATGTAGCTGTTACCGCCATCATCAAAGTCGTCTTCAGGTAGAGATCGCTTGTTAGCGCCTTTACTCGATGACGATCCAGCCTGCTGTATCTGGAATGGACAAGGCGTCACATTCGCGGGAAGGTCTGAGGACGAACCAGATTCGGTAGCTGATGTCGGCATAATGCTGAAGGCGTAGAATTGTCTTTGCTTCGTCGTGTTGTTGAACTGTCCAAGGGAGATGAAACGAGTTGCTACTTCACTAGCCGGTGCATCTTCAGCATAAGTATGCGTCGCTGGGTACACAAAAGGCTCTCTTTCCCAAAAGACATTCTTATCCGAGACAAAGGCGTATTTAGGCTTCGCTTTAGCGAAGATCTTCTGTAAAGCGGGGACTCCCCATGTTGCTGGATTACCTGCGTCTTGTTCTCCGGTATTGTCAGCGGAAGCTGAAGGAACGGGCTTCTCTGAAAAGCGAGTGATCTGACTGGGCCATGCATGTGTTAAAAGGATGTCGGTATTCGATAGGGAGGGACTCGCTACGAAAGAGTCAAGTGATGCGGATGTGAATGTGGGAGTGGAAGGGGATACTGAGGAAGAAGTGAAGGCTTCGAGGTCGAAAGCACCGCCGAAAGCGGCTATTTTGAGGCCCGAAGAGAGAGTGAGGACCGTCTGCTTGCCTGTATCGATACAATTGGAAGATCCCGTCAGACAAATGAATCGGAACATGCAGGAAAGAAGAGAGGAAGAGCGACTCCTGTGCGGTCTCAGATTAGATCAAGATTATTTTGTAAGCAGCGAGCAAGCAGTAGAAGGCTCTTCGTCTAATGAACACCAGTCAAGAACGGTTGCTTTCTAGGTGAAAGCCATCCAGGACTTGACTGGCTCGCATGAGACAGGTCGCCAGCTACCGCCCTGCCTTTCTGAAGGGCATGGAAGCTCTCATATCAAGTGTAAAAGAACATTGACGAATGTACCGAAGTAGCATTCGCCGCAGTCATCCTTGGAGGAATCATCGACCGTGTAGTAGAAGGGAGGGTGGAAGGAGCAGCGAGCATGCTGCCCGGAGTACGCCAAATGCGTGAGATACTCACCAAGGAAGAACAAGTTATCGCATATTTCACCATTACTTGCTTCGGCTTTCGCAGCTATACGCTTTGGCAATGCTCGACTGCCCAACATGCAATATGTCGATACAGGAACAGCCAGGCTTCCATCTATCAAAGCGCCGACATCGGCATCCGTATCGTCTTGATCGACAGGGAACATGTCGCCCAAGCAGATGACGCAGCTGAAAGGTCCATGCTTGCTATTGATGCCGGTAATCTTCGTAAGGAGAGCTCTTAGCGATCCTGTAGATCCGCCTGCATTAGACCCGAAAACAAGGCTGGAAGAGGGGCGAAACGGCGTGAGCAGGTGGGAGATACCCATGGAACAGTCTTCCTCACACTTTGTCCTTCGTCGCTGCTGTTGCCATTTGAGGAGAATATCGTGCTTAATGCGAGCAGAGCAAAGCTGCAAGAGATCGTGATCGTAGCTTCCACCTCTCGTGCAAAACAGCGGAGCCATCGAAAGCTGCGACTTCCGTGCTGTGCATAGGAGTAGATAGAACCATGGCTTTACTCTGTATCAGAGTGCAGGGGTAGCCTGTGATGTAGGACGACCACCAAAGTATTCGCAAAGACGCAGCAAAAGCTCGATCACCCTGTCTCCGACCACCTGGACGCCGTTCTGTGTTCTGACGCTTCATTTCAAGCGATACAACAGCAGCAAATCAGTGGCTCAGCGAGTCATGCTCTCGGCCCAGACACGATGACTGGAGCATCTCAAAGCTCCGCCAGACATCACCTGGGGTCTCTCAACACCCGGCGCAGATCACGAAGCAGCACGAAAGGCAGCCGCAAGAAGACGCGCATGACGAGCCAACAGTCAAGCAAGAGGTAGCGCTGCGCCTCGAATCGCCTACTCCACTATGTCCGCTGGCTCTCGACTCTCTTCACAAGCTGGGCATGCTGGGCGTGGGGCTTCCACCTCCCGACGTGTCATTGTCTCTCTCGAGTTCCTGCCAGCGAGCACACCCGTACAGACACCCATTACGAACGAGTTCTCTTCTCACCTGCCTCTGACCGACCTTCAATGGAAGAGCTCTTCTCGCGCTACTACCAGAACTATCGAGACACTGAATCTCGACTTTCGCCCTTTTCGGGACTCCGTCAGAGACAGTCAACTGCAGCAAATACCCATCAATTTACTGGAACGGCCCTACCTGCACTTGTTATTCATTGCAAGTGACGACAACGAAGCCTATAGAGTTACTCTGCGCCCCCAAATACGAGAATGGTTGAACACAGTACAAAGCAAGAAGCTGCAAGAATGGCTGATTGTGCATGTGACTTCCCAAAAAACGGGTCCGGCCAAATTCTACCAGAGAAAGGCATCAGTTTTCGATAAGATTAGAGCTGACTTCAATGTCAGCAAGAGAGATAGGTGAGCGTCCGCCTCCCCACCCTTAGCTTATGTGTAAATGTGCGACTAATCCTTCTATTCCGCTACCAGAGTCCTGCAATTACCTGTGCCTGGATCTCAAGCAGACGAGAATGTGACAGGGTACGCGACAATCTGGCGAGACTTTCTCGCCAAAACGAAAGAGAGCATCGTTCTATCTTTTGATGGCAATTTTACAAGTTACGAGGAGGATGTTCGGAAAGTTGATGCCCAACGGCAGATGCCAGGTTGGAATTTCTGCACTTTCTTCATACAGAAGGTAAGCACCATTATACTTCGCAAATCATAAGGGTCAGCAGTTAACAATTCCACATGTCTACAGGAAGGGCTCGCACATTCGTTTGAAGCTATGAATCTCCTAGAAGATGCTCTAATACAGTACGACGAGCTTGAAGCGTCATACTACCTCGGAGCGAAAGACCAAACGCTGCCCTGGTTTTCTCGCATAGGAGGAACAATGGAACATGACGACAGTATATCGATTTTATCTAGCTCTGGCAAGCAGTACCGTCATTTAATCATGCAGAATGAGATAACAGTTTTCGACTTTCGGATATATCTCTTTGCAAGGCAAGCATCGCTCGTTACTGGGTTGGGAAGGATGGTCGATCTGG
Organism: Cystobasidium sp. 2NF920; assembly: GCA_023628255.1. Taxonomy (NCBI): domain Eukaryota; kingdom Fungi; phylum Basidiomycota; class Cystobasidiomycetes; order Cystobasidiales; family Cystobasidiaceae; genus Cystobasidium; species Cystobasidium sp. 2NF920. The sequence continues at coordinate 286,925 of JAMALA010000021.1, forward strand.
TGAAAAGAGCAAAGTTTTTTATATACAGTATGGCAAGATTACTCCGCAGTCACCGTGTAAGCGTGCTAGCATAGTCTAATAGTTTCAGAGGCTGACAACCAGTGGGACTTACCAGGGGCTTTTACGGAAGTACTTCATAGAATCCTGGATCTACACAGTCTGTCTAGAGGTCGTCAATAAATGCCATGAAATGCTCAATGCGCGGAAGATGAATGCAGCTGCGATACCAGATTTGCTGCCTATGTTAGCCGAATTACTCGAACTAGCTACTCGACAAGTCGAGAAGCTTGGAATGACTTTTGGCTATCTTCCGCAAACACACCCTTTCCTGATGAGTATGCACGCAGCGCCGCTCGATGATGGCGATGAAACAGAGAATAGCAGTGGGCAGGACATGCCTGATACGCCTCATCATTTCAAGAGCAGCAATCCCGCTCTTCAACATAGCTTTGAGGACGAGGCTGCCTTCGATGCTATGTATCGCCAGCTGCTAGATCGTGTGCACGAAGCCTGGACTGGTAGCATGCGAAGTCGAAATGCCGATAAGATCAAAGGCACGCTGGCAGCACTGGAACAGTGAGTGGGTTGCCGCTCGTGAGCGGGTCCAGTATTGATGGATTCAATCCTAGGGCTCGCCAGCACTCTCGACGCTCCCTGGAAATCTACTCATCCTTAGCGAAGCAATTCAGTCAGACGCATTGGCTCACCATCGAAGCGCAGATATTGAGGCAAACGGCAACTTTGAGGGAAGGTGCCTCTGATCCCGATAGTCAAACCGAGCGCTTGCTCTCTGTACTTGCCCTCGTTCGCACGGGCTTGGAAGCGGGCTCTCTGAAATGGACATTGGGCACGAAGAACAAGGACGGCGCGCATTTGGCACGGGCATTATTGACGGAGGCTGAGACACTCAGCAAGCAACTCGATAAAGGTACTGCTGTTCTCTTGGTAAATCACCGACTGTACTGACTCGATTTCCATCTGCTGCAGACTTCGCTGTTATTGATGTACCCGCCTTTTCGATAACGTTGGGTTCTGCCGTCGGTGGCTTCCTGCAAGATGAAGACGGCATCTCCATTCTGCTAGCGGTGACAAACCACCTGCCTTGCGTAGGTTCATGAAGCTATCGTTTTCCCTGACCTCGCACTAACAAGCTTCGGTAACATAGGCAATAGAGACGGACGAAGTGCGGGTGAAAATGCTGAGCATGTCGGACGAGCCTTTATGGCTGAAGTCGGAAGCCACAACTTTAGTTCCTGGCAGCAACGAAGTCCGACTTTCCGCCCTGGTGAGATTTTCTGTACATCGCCGGCAGCCTAGCGTACTGACTCTCCCACAGATTTCGCTGGTTGGCACATATGCACTCGAGACTTCGCAAATTCGAACATCGAGAATCGTCTTTCAGCACTCACACAGACCTTCAAGCTATAGACAAGAACATCTACGAACCCATCTTGCTTTCAGTAGACAGCCGCTTGTCGTCTTTACCCAAGATCCAGCCGCGTTGGATATAGTAGCAGAAGAAGGCGATACGAGTAAGCGAAAGTTGAAGCGGCTCTTTAAGGCGGTATACGCTGACTCAGGTGAATTACAGTGTCAGTGGATCAGCCTAGGAAGATGATATTGGCGATCCATCCGGGTAGGCAGGCTTTGACGAAAGCCACCATCCACTTTCCGGGCGCATCTTCCAAAATCGGCATCATGTACGAAACGGCAAGACGCGTCCAAGGGGAATTCACCATTACTTCGATGCCACAAGATAGATCAATCACTCTTTCCGACTTCACAAGCCATGATGTCGTCAAATTAGCAGTCGACTATCATTCTCTTGTGCAATCCCAGCATGTTCTCGTATGTCAGTGAAGCTGAATTAGTTGCGACTTAAAGCTGACATCAATGGCATAGCTCAATGTGATAGTCGACTACCACACCGATGTACGTCCTGAGAAGCGGCGTACATTGAGGACTTGCATTAGATTACGGACGGCGCTACCTCTAGACGTCACGGTCCACGACTATCGACGCGAAAACTTGTAAGCCATGGGCAAATAGCCCGTCTTGAACAGTGGCTGATAGGGCTGCTTGTTCCCTGTAGCCTTCTCTCCAAATTCACTGTTTCGACGGTTCAGCGCTTGCCTTTACGAATCGAAGACGCAACTTTGGCGAGCACTGTGCGGTTCAAGGCGGTCCCAGCTTGCAAGACTCGTACTAGAGCAGTAATTGTGAGACGGGATCAGCCAGGCTCATTCCCTTTCCGCTTGGAGCGACAGCCCTTGCCTCGCGATACGTCTCAAGACATCGAGGACGCTTCGAGGCTAAGAATAGACTTCATCTACCGAACCCTAGAATCAGACTTGCATGCGGTTCTATCCCCTCATCTTTCGAAAATACTATCTAAGCATAATATTCAGCCATCTAGACGGATAGTCGAAGCAATATCATGTCAACTGATAGCGGATACCAAGCTCACACAACGTTTCAACAAGCTGCATGTCATCGACTCGCTTGGTCAAGCTGACATTGTATTTGATGAAGGAGATCTGTGGCCTGAGTGGAGAGACTTTCGCGAAGCTTTACGGAGTTATTGGACAAGCGACGATGAATGGGACCGGATACGAGCGGCGATACTTGAAGCTTGTCAGGTCCGTTGTCACTCTCCAGCTACAATGCTACTTAGCTTTGTGCTGATTTTTTTGTCTTGCTCCTATCTAGACGCCCATTTCTACAAGTCTGCTCGTAAACGAGCCTTGGCAGACGGTATCGATTCCATTTGAAGTGCCTTCTATAGCGATCTTCAATCGGGTCTCTTTCAAGATGAGCAAGCGAGATGAAGATGCCATTGAAGTTGGCCAACATATTCCTTGCATCTTGAATGTCAATTCCTCCTTCGACTGGGCAGCTCCGAACGACAGAGAACACCACCAGAAACTGTGTGATTCCCAAGATGATCAGCAGAACGTTCACGGAAAGGGTCAAAGAATGCTCTATGAGATACAAGCCAAACCAAGCGATTGGGTCGTGTCCGGCAACGCAAGAGCAGACTTCTTCATTTCAAATGCTACCGGATCAGCTCTAGAATTCCCGCTCGTCCTCATACCGCTCAGAGAAGGAAAGCTCTTCCTCCCTACTATTTCCGTGCATCCTCTACCTGCTTTGTCGGAGGAAGAACAAGCACCGCATGAGCAAAGCCGATTCGCGTATGATAAATTACCCACTTGTGAGACATACCAGCAAGATGCCGCAACATACATGGAAGTCGTTAGTGCCGCGGCCGCAGAGGCTGACTCAAAGGTCAATACCCAGGATGATGAAGTTGTATATTCTTAAAGGTTGTAAGAATCGATGTACAGACTTTCACATTCATGTTGTTGTAGTTATTGCATAATCTGGTAGCAAAGTAGCACAAAGTGGCCGTTGAGCAGCATAAAACTTTGTAGCGGTTGGCATATTCATGTACTGTAGCACGTGATTTGTATTGCACGCGTGATGGTTATCACGACTTTAAGTGATGATTTCCAAGACTGATCCTAGTTACTCTGTACGTCATTACACAGGCAAAGCTAGAAAAGAAGGAAGCTCAACAATTTATTCGGGCATGCCGTTGAATGACTTGTCAGCCTTCTGGGTGACGCAGGGTAGCTTGTCCTGCGACGTCAAAAATGAGGTATCAGCAAGAGAGCCTTACGCAAGCAAAACAAGCAAGCGAGTGTGCTGCTTACCTGGGTGTAAATATCAACGGCAGGAGTGGGAAGCTGCTTCTTGATGTCGGAACTGAGAATACCACCCTTGATAGCGATGATGTCCTTTGCGGCATCAGGGGCATGGGCTAGGGAAACAGGGCAGTTCAGTACAAGTGCACAACTGAGTCAGTGTAGTGGGAAAGGCTCACCCATTGGGCTGCCACAGCTATATATGATTCAGAAAGAGAGAGTCAGCACGTGCACACAAAGTAGCCCGTGAGAAGGCGGCAAGACTCACGTTCCGCAGAAGATGCGGTGAACGTCCTTGCCGGAGTCACCAGCCTTGGCGTAGTCCTGTACAAGACACAGTCAGTGTACTGAACGCAGCCATGTTGAAGCGAAGAAGAAGCTCTCACCTTTACATCGCCGGTGATCTTGACCTTGTCACGGGGAGCGACGACGACGAGGGAGAAGGCAGATCCGGTCTGACGCTGGCAGGCACTGTGGACAAGAGAGGTGTCAGTATGTGGATGGATCAGCGGAACAGTCGCTCCATCATAGACGAGGTGAGTGTGCTTACTCGCAGTGGCTGTCAAAGGTGGAGAAAGGCGCGCGGATATGGAAGGTCAGCGAATGAACAGCGATAGAGACGGACGGACAACAGCAGCACCAGCAAAAGCAGCAAGACTCACTCGAATCCTACTGTTGCATCCTTGATGTCGATGTCAGCAGTGAGCTTGGTGGCTCCGCAGAGGCAGTGTCCTTGATAGTGCGGTGTGTCCGATATCAGTGTGCTATTCTGGACGACAAGCAGCTGCAGCAAGGAGTGGAAGACTCACCAGTGACGGCCATTGTGTATTGTTGCTATGAGATTGGAAAGGTTGAAAGCAAAGGTGAAGCAAGATGGTACGAGAGGGAAGAGAGTCAAGAAGCGGACAACACCATCTGCTTTCTTGCGAGTATCATTCATCATCATCATGTGCCTGCATCCCCTCGCATAGGAACAAGGCACACACGTGATCGAGCTTTCCACTTTCCCGCTTTTATGACATTGCTGCACCGCGGAACGCTCACAGAGGCAGATATATACACGCTGGCGTAGTCTGTTAATAAGTTCAGATAGCTACCGCTAGGTCTCTGGAGTTGCTTCACTACTGCCGACGTGGAAAGTCTTTCCGGATGATACTCTGGAAGCCCACCGTGACTGACGGTGTTCGCCACACTGCGGGTATACTTCGCCAGTCACTACAGCCCGATACGCAGTCATCAAGACTATGTGGAAGAAGGCATGAAAGCGACGCGACGTACGCAGTCACGAAGCAGGTCATGCTGTAGTTTGCCCATCCATCTTTCTGAGTCTGGCGCTTTCTATTTTTTTGGATTTGACTAGAAAGACAGTAGAAGGAAAATCTTTTTGGATTTGATTGTTCATTGCAAGTTACAAAGAACAAGCGAAATACAACGGAGCTTTAGCTCTAGTACTAACTATGAGAGGAGTTG